>JABMDN010000223.1:90000-122531 GCA_017165825.1 Hepsetus odoe
GCAGGAGCACGTGTTGTGGATGGCAGCGAACGTTGTTGAGCAGACGCTGCAGCTGATAAAGAACTGGAAGATGGAGGCAGCTTCTCCGGACCTCCGCGAGCATTTGAAGGGCGAGGAATGGGTGCGATGGACGCCGATGGCCACGGCCAAGGAGCCGTCTGAAGAATGTGACGTCGCTGCTCCCACTCGGTCTCACCTCGGATCCTGAGCTGCGCTTGGATCGGTTCGCGCTGTTCCTCCGGATGCTGGCCTCCATGGCTGCAAGGGCACAGCTCTACCTCGACACGCTGAACTGCGTGTTTTTTTCTGCACACGACATGGAAAGCGGGGCTTCGTTGACGGCTGGCGTCACGCAACGCGAAAGCACAGCGCAAACAGCACTGCGCGCTGCCCAACGCGGAAGCACAGTGATAAACGAGCCCTGCACCCCTCAACAGGAGAGAACAGCAAAAAGGGCCGTTCCTGACACAGAGAGCCGGAAGACGGTGGAGACCACTTCCTGCATTGTGCAACCGGGGAGGTCGACCAAGAAAGCCCTTCGCAGCAAGGAAAGTGGCATCAAGAAGTTGACCCCCAAACCCAGCACCACTAACCCTGCCGAGCAGAAAGCAGAGAAGAAGCAGCTCCAGGTTAGTGGGAAGTTTAGAATGAAGTTCGGGTACAGATGCGGATTGAACATGAGGCTGCAGTAACCATTCAGGTGCAGGTGAGGAAGCATTTGAGTAGAAAGTACTACCTGAAGCTACTGTGGGCAGCCAGGACTGTTCAGCGACATTACTGCGCTAATAAGATGATAAAGCAAGAGATTATGTCTTTGAAGGAGAAAAAGATGGTTGCTGTTGTTCTGCAAGCCACATAGATGATGCATTACCTGCACTGCCACATTCTGAGGGATGAAGACCAGACAGACTCTGAAACAGAAGCACCAGGCTGCAACTGTCATACAATGTGCTTACAGGGCTCACTGTGCTCGGACGCGATATGTGTGCATGAAATAAGCTGCTGTTGCCATTCAGCTTAGGTATCGCTCCACACTTGATGCCAGAAAGCAGAGGGAGGAATTCTTGAAATTGTGCTCTGCTGCAATGTTCCTGCAAGCCTGCTTCAGAGGTCAGAGGGTCAGAAGGGAGATTGTCCTGCAATATCAGGCAGCTTCCCTGATTCAGGCTGTGTTCAGAAGACACAGGGAGGTAGTAAAGTACCAGGCCATAAGGGTGTCAGCCATCATCATTCAAAGACATTATAGGTCCTACATTAAGGGTAAATGTGACCGTGAGAAGACCAAAGGACTCTTGTCCATTTGTAAGAGGGAGATGGAAACAGAAAGAAAAGCTCTGTCTCAAGACAAAGGTGAGCTTCGAGTAGAAGTCAGTGGAATCATGCAGGAGCTGAAGCAGGCGCAAGGCAACAATGCCCCTCTGCAGACAGAACTGGAAAAAGTCAGGAGGGAGACCAGAAAACCCACTGAGCTGCAGGACCCACCCAGAGAGTACGGTCAAGGAGGGCAGGTAATACAGTTTTACATGTTTGATTTTGGACAAGAAACTAAGAATTCACTATGGTTATGAGAACCTGGACTACGTGAGACTCACCCTGCAAGTACATGGAACAGAGTGTCACAGGGCCAAGAGGGACTCTTCTATGAACCACAAAGATTCATCTATGTTTAGCTCTCTTTCAGACTCTTTCAGGCCAAGGCTTTCCAGTGAGTCGGACCATTCCTCATGGGATCCCTGTGGTGAGTCAGGGAGAACAAGGCGTTTCCATACAGTCAACTCCTTGGCAGAGGTGCCCAGAACGATTAGGTCTCTTCTGAATTCACTCGCATTGATTACTGACTTGGAACATGGGCAGAGAAAGCCTCTGGTGGAGATCCTGTCCACAGATTCTTCAGGTGAGACTATAAACTTGTATCATAACAGAGAGGACCAAGAAATTAAGTTTCAAGATTATTTCCCCTCCACATTCCCATTATCGAGGAGGAAAGCTAGAACTATTCAGAATCCCCTGCCCTCTGCTGAAATCGGCGAGGCGAGGACATGGGCTAAATGCCCATGTGAATATCATCCCAGTTGGCACAACACTACAACTAAGCTCCAATCAGCACCTGATTGTTCCAGAGGGGAATTGCGCTTTACCAGCCACGCTAATTCCAGCTACCATGCCCATAACACATCCACTTAATCAGTCTTCTCGGAACATGCAGCCTGTATATGAAGGAGACAAGAAATGCCACACCTCAGATGACGAAACGATAGTCACGACAAGCGAGAAGGACAGAGACTGGAGGCGAAGCACACACTGGGTAACGAATTCTTCCCCTTCTAACCACAGAGAATATCCTGTATTTAGCTCTTTTTCAGGTGATTACCAGACAAGGCTCTCGAGCCAATCAGACGAGTCCTCCAGAGGCCCCACCACAGAGTCAGAGAGACAGGTGACAGAGGAAACACGGGACAGCAGAAAGACACCGAAAGAATGTACGGCTAAACACAAATGCCTAAGGGACTTGGTTACAAAGATATGGACTGAAATTCTGGGATACCCCTCACCACCGCCAGGACCCGTGAACATTACTGGCCGGAGGCCCCTTTTTGTTGAATTTTCGGTGTTTGTGGGCCTGGCCGTTTGCCCCATAAAGGGGACTGTTTCAGTTTAACTGGGTTAAACTGAAGTTTTGTTTGGCCTCCCCCCTGAGGTCCGGGTCGAGGTTGTTTTGACGCCTCGGGAGTTGCATTTTTTTGGGGGGGGGCTACTGTCACGGTCTGTCGTGCCTGTGGTTCAGGCCGGGCATGACAGATGGCACTCTGTTCTGACTGAGCACACCTGGGCTTGTTCAGACACAGGTGTGCTTCACTGGGGCTGCTATTTAAGCCCCAGTCAGTCAGAACAGAGCGTGGTTCATTAACAAGGCTCTGCCTTACAGTTAATGGTGGCATGTTTAGTTATGTTTTGTTTTGAGTTTAATAAAGTCTTTGTTTTCACTACTGGCTCTGTGTTGGCGTCCTTCAAACTCCCCGCCACCGTTACAGACGTTTCTCAGCATGAAGGATGGGACTTTAAACTCAGTTCTTTTATTTTGTTGTGTGTTTGTTGTTCTTCATATTCTGAGAGGGGGACAGGAGAGGAATAGGAGAGGGACACTGGGGGGATGTAGCTCCAGATAAACTCCACCAGAAAGTTCTGGAGGGTTGAAGATGTGAGAGATTAAAATTCAAGACTTTTTACCAAAAAACCAAAGAGATGAAAGAGTCAGTAAAGACTCTTTGGGTCGGTGACCTTATAAAGGGTCTGTAGTGAATTCTCACAATATATACACACTCTCGTGTGTGTGTGTGTGTGTGTGTGTATGTGTGTAATGACAGTGTTTCTGATGGATCTTCATTTTTCTCCAGGTTGATGGGCTGTAATCTAACAGAGAAGATCTGTTTAGTTCTGTCCTCAGTTCTCAGTTCAAACTCCTCCAGTCTGAGAGAACTGAACCTGAGCAGGAATAAACTGCAGGATTCAGGAGTGGAGCTGCTCTCTGCTGGACTGGAGAATCCACACTGTACACTGGAGATACTGGAGTAAGATCATCACTTTATCACACACACACACACACACACACACACACACACACACACACTGTTGTGAGTTCCCAAAACTCTGTCCTGTTCAGTGCTTTATTCTCTTTGTGTCATTTTAACCCAGCCACTAGGGATGCACAAGCCAGTGTATTTCTTCGTGCCGGTCCCAAGCCCGGGTAAATGGGGAGGGTTACGTCAGGAAGGGCATCTGGTGTAAAACTTTGCCAAATCAATATGCGGACAATGATACAGAATTCCATACCGGATCGGTCGAGGCCCGGGTTAACAACGACTGCCATCAGTGCTGTTAGCCTACAGGGTGCTGGTGGAAATTGGACTACTGTTGGCCAAAGAAGAAGAAGAAGAGGAGGAAGGCATGTCCAGAGGGAGAAGGAGAGCAAGTAAGAGAGGAGAGCGGAAGTGAATGTAGGGACTTTGAATGTTGGCAGCATGACTGGTAAAGGTAGAGAATTAGCTGATATGATGGAGAGAAGGAAGGTTGACATTTTGTGTGTGCAAGAAACTAGATGGAAGGGTAGTAAGGCCAGGTGTATTGGAGGATGGTTTAAACTGTTCTACCATGGTGTGGATAGAAGGAGGAATGGAGTAGGTGTTATCCTGAAGGAAGAGTATATGGAGAGTGTTTTGGAAGTGAAGAGGGTGTCAGGGAGGGTGATGAGTTTGACGCTGGAAGTTGAAGGTGTGATAATGAATGTTGTTAGTGCTTATGCTCCACAAGTTGGTTGTAAGATGGAAGAGAAGGAAAAATTCTGGAGTGAGTTAGATGAAGTCAAAGAGAGTGTACCCAGGGGAGAGATTGATGATTGGTGCCAATTTTAATGGTCATGTTGGTGAAGGGAACAGAGGTGATGAGGAGGTGATGGGTAGGCATGGTGTCAAGGAGAGGAATGCTGAAGGTCAGATGGTTGTAGATTTTGTGAAAAGGATGGAAATGGCTGTAGTTAATACTTATTTGAAGAAGAGGGAGGAGCACAGGGTTATGTATAAGAGTGGAGGAAGATGCTCACAGGTGGATTATATTCTTTGCAGGAGGGTCACTCTGAAGGAGATTGGAGACTGCAAAGTAGTGACAGGGGAGAGTGTAGCTAAACAGCATAGGATGGTGGTCTGTAGGATGACCTTGGAGGTCAAGAAGAGGAGGAAAGTGAGGGCAGAGTCGAGGATCAAGTGGTGGAAGCTGAAGGAGGAGGCCTGCAAGGTGGATTTCAGGCAGGAGTTAACACTCTCACTGGGAGGTGTTGAAGAGCTACCGGATTGCTGGGAAACTACTGCAGAAGTGATCAGGCAGACGGCTAGAAATGTACTTGGTGTGATATCTGGAAGGAAGAAGGAGGATAAGGAAACCTGTTGGTGGAACCAAGAAGTCCAGGAGTGTATTCAAAAGAAGAGAGAGGCAAAGAAGACATGGGACAGTCAGAGAGATGAAGAAAGTAGACAGGTGTATAAGGAGATGAACCGCAGGGCACAGAAAGCAATGGTGAAGGCCAAAGATAAGGTGTTTGGTGAATTGTATGAGAGGTTGGACAGTAAAGAGGGAGAAAAGGACCTTTACCAATTGGCTAGACAGAGAGACAGATCTGGGAAAGATGTGCAACAGGTCAGGGCGATTAAGGATAGAAATGGAAACGTACTCACAGGTGAACAGAGCGTGTTGAGCAGATGGAAGGAATACTTTGAGGGGCTGATGAATGAAGAAAATGAGAGAGAGAGAAGACTGGATGATGTGAGAAGAGTGCAGGAAGTGCAGCAAATTAACAAGATGGAAGTAAGGGCAGCAATGAAGAGGATGAAGAATGGAAAGGCTGTTGGACCGGATGACATACCAGTGGAAGCATGGAGGTGTTTAGGGGAGATGGCAGTTGAGTTTCTGACCAGATTGTTTAACACAATCTTGGCAAGTGAGAAGATGCCTGAGGAGTGGAGACGAAGTGTACTGGTACCGATCTTCAAGAATAAGGGTGATGCACAGAGCTGTAGTAACTATAGAGGGATAAAGTTGATCAGCCAAACCATGAAGTCATGGGAAAGAGTAGTAGAAGCTCGGTTAAGAAAAGAGGTGAGGATCAGTGAACAGCAGTATGGTTTTATGCAGAGAAAGAGCACAACGATGCAATGTTTGCTCTGAGGGTGTTGATGGAGAAGTAAAGAGAAGGTCAGAAGGAGCTGCATTGTGCCTTTATGGATTTGGAGAAAGCATATGACAGGGTGCCTAGAGAGGAGCTGTGGTTTTGTATGAGGAAGTCTGGTGTTACAGAGAATTATGTGAGAGTAGTTCAGGATATGTATGATGGCAGTGTAACAGTGGTGAGATCTGCAGTGGGCTCTGGAGAGGAGAGGAATGAAAGTGAGTAGAGCAAAGCCAGAATACATGAGTGTGAATGAAAGGGAGGAAAGTGGCGTGGTTAGGATGCAGGGAGTGGAGGTAACAAAGGTGGAGGAGTTTAAATACTTGGGATCAACAGTTCAGTGTAACAGCGAGTGTGGAAGAGAGGTGAAGAAGAGAGTGCAGGCTGGTTGGAATGGGTGGAGAAGAGTGGCTGGAGTGATTTGTGACAGATGGGTACCAGCCAGAGTAAAAGGGAAGGTTTACAGGACAGTAGTGAGACCAGCTATGTTGTATGGGTTGGAGACGGTGGCACTGAACGAAAAGGCAGGAGGCGGAGCTGGAGGTGTCAGAGTTAAAGATGCTGAGATTTTCGTTGGGTGTGACGAGGATGGACAGGATTAGAAATGAGTATATTAGAGGGACAGATCAGGTTAGACGTCTTGGAGACAAAGTTAGAGAAGCAAGGTTGCGTTGGTTTGGACGTGTCCAGAGGAGAGACGAGGATAATATTGGAAGGAGGATGTTGAGGATGGAGCTGCCAGGAAAGAGGAGAAGAGGAAGACCAAAGAGGAGGTTTATGGATGTGGTGAGAGAGGACATGCAGGTGGTCGGTTTAAAGCAGGAAGATGCAAAAGACAGGAAGAAATGGAGAACATTGATCCGCTGTGGCGACCCCTCGGGAGCAGCCGAAAGAAAAGAGAAGAAGAAGATTCTCTTTGAGTCATTTTATGACGCAGGATTTCTGAGTTAGTCCTAAAATGAAGGGATGTCCAACACAAATGACTCTCAGCTTATTCCTCCTGGACAGGGTGGACTCTGGTCTTCAGGTGTCCAGTTAAAGAGAGAAATCCTGCTTTGTGAAGAACCCCAGTGTGTCTTAATGTTTGCCGTGTGATTCTGTTAGTTTTGGTCTAAACACTCTTAACTCCACACCTTGTAAGTGTTACCAGCCATGTTTCATTACTGTCTCCTCCCTCGCCCGGGCGTGTCCCTGTCCCTCGTCTTGTCCCTTATATAAACCGTTGTGTTTCAGTGTGTCTTCATTTGGTGTCTTTTATTTGAGTGTGTTTATTGTTTAGTGTGTAAAGTGTGTTTGTCTGTAAATAAAGATGTTTATTCTTCTCTCTACAGTCTCTCTAACTGCAGAATAAGAGAGGACGGCTGTGCTGCTCTGGTTTCAGCTCTGAAATCAAACCCCTCACACCTGACAGAACTGAACCTGAGACACAATCAACCAGGAGAGTCAGGAGTGAAGGAGCTCTCTGATCTACTGGAGGATCCACACTGTAAACTGGAGAAAACTACAGTGAGTTTTACACACACACACACACACACACACACATACCTACACACACATGCCTACACACATACCTACACACACACCTACACTGTTACTCTGGAACACTACAGTGAGTTGCACACATAAGTCCTTCTGCTGATGATCATCAAAATGATATTTAACTCCAGCAAACTTTTCTCCACACAAGGGAACTTCTCTTCCACAGTGTTGGGGACACTATTGATCCATTACATTTGCAGGAATTCATCAGATGCTCTTATCAGAGGGCAACTGCATGTCCTGATTACAGGACAGTCCCCCCTGGAACACTCAGGGTTGGGGTCTCGAGGAGACCAGTGATTGTAGTGCTTGAGGTGGACAAGCAGGACCTCTTGGAGCCCATGGAGTCGTGTGCAAGCACCACCACTGAACCACCACCTTAGTCCTCACCAGAAAGAAGAGAATTACTGTCTCTGTCCCATTTCTCATTAATAAACAGAGACTAATGTACATGTGTCTTCATGTCTCATCACTCTGTCCTGTTTTCATAATCAGCAGTATCCTGAACCTGCGCCCCTGATATGGAGTCTCACACACTGCACTGGAGGACAGGATGAAGTCTTCTAGAACAAACACACACAGTGTGTGATTCTCCATGGGAACTGTGTGTGTGTGTGTGCCCGTACGTGCGTGTGTGACATCACTCTCCAGTGGTTCCACCTTCATTGTCCTGACAATCACACTCACCCATTTTGAGGTTGAGTCCACACTGGTGATGAGCAGTGCAGGAGGAGGAAGAGAAGAGATTTCATTCTTTGTTTTATTTCATTCTGGATTTTAAAAATAAAATAAAAGTTTTAGGACTAAAAGATCAAGTGGACAATATTGCAGGGATCCAGTGAGATATTAAAATACCAACATTGTAAATATCTGACCATTTTCATGAAGGAAGAGAGGAAATTATATGTATTTTATTTCTGATATTGGCCTGCTCAACTATTTAACCTTAGATCTGTTTAATCACTAAAAGGCAGTTTTAATATTATTATCTATTAATCCCTGTAATCAGGAACTGGAAGTAGCTCGAGATAGGTGTCTGCTTAATGTCATAAATGTATTTATTTTGTTTGTTTAAATCTCCCCTTAACTTTTATTTACTTCTATTTGAAAGAGTTAAATTCAGTTTAAAATGTAGATTAAAGAAAGTACAGTAAGTTAAACTTCAGTAATATCAATGTAATGTCATTTTTGTTGCAGTGTCGTTTTCATTTTATTAATAAACATTTCTGAGAGAGAATAATCAAGTTATTGTCTCAGTTCTGGAGCTTATTTGTTCCAGCTCATGCATCCTCTTCTTAAACTGGTTCTTCAAAGGTTTATTGACTTGCTCTTTTCTCAAGATGGCTGCTGCATGTTCCAACACCTCCATTCAGATAGTTCAGCAATCCCCCTTGGGACTCAGCATCTCATTTGAGACAGACTCCACAGCCTGATATATATATATATATATATATATATATATATATATATATATATATATATATATATATATATATATATAAAAGAAAAGATTGAGGAACAAGGAACAGAATTGCAGGAGCAAAGTACAGAGACAAGGAGCTATAAGTAATAAATATATTTAAAAATATATATATATATATATATATATATATATATATATATATATATATATATATATATATATATATATATATGTATATATACCTAATAAATATACATATTTACAGAAGACAATAAGTTTCAAATAAATTACAAATAGAAGTAACAAAATATAAAAATAAATAGTGTGATATAACAATAATAATAATAATAATATGTAATAATATCACATTCAACCAATAATATGCAATGATAATATATATAATAATGTATAATAATAACTTAAAACAAGCAATGTTCCTTAATGATGTGATATTTATGACGATGAATTGTTAATTTTGAGGTCTGATGGCTGCGAGGTAAGGCTGACCTCTGCAGTGCTCCCTTCTTCACTGCGGGTGTAACAGTCTGCTGCTGAACAGGAAGCTGCTCAGTGCTCCCTACAGTCTCGTGTAGGGTGGGGAGGTGTTGTCCATGATGGATGTTAGTTTGGAGAACATCCTCCTCCCCTACCTGCTCCAGCCAGTCTTGGCCCGGACAGTTCGAGACAAACTGGCCACTCATGAACAGTTTGTTTAGTTTCCCTCTGTCCCTCTCTGCGACTCTTCCACACCAGCAGACCACAGCGTAAAAAACAGCCGACGCTACCACAGTGTCGTAGAATGTCCTCATGAGATGTTTGTTTACCCCAAAGGACCTCAGCCGCCTTAGCAGGTGAAGACGACTCAGGCCCTTTTTGTACAGAGCAGTAGAGTTAGTGGACCAGTCCAGTTTATTGTTGATGTGGACACCCAGGTATTTGTACTCCTCCACTGTCTCAGTACACAAACCCTGGATGTCAACCGGTGTAATGGGGGGTGACTTCCTGCGAAAGTCAATCACCAGCTCCTTCGTCTTGCCGGCATTGATGCGCAGATGATTTTGATTGCACCAGCTGACGAAGTCACTGATTACCCCCCTGTATTCCTGCTCATTCCCCTCCGACACACGACCAACAATAGCGGTGTCATCCAAGAACTTCTGCAGGTTCTGTCTGTGTTGTATTTAAAGTCCGCTGTATACAGTGTGAAGAGGAAGGGGGCGAGGACTGTACCTTGTGCTACAGACTGTTCCTTGTGCTCCAGTGCTACAGATTTTCACAATAAAGACTTTCAGCCTGAAGATCTCCAGTCTCTCACTGTTTACTGGAGGAGTTAGATTTCATCCAACTGGGAGGATAAACTGATTATTAATCTCAATAAAATCAACAGCTTTCATCAAAACATCTCCACTCTTTTATTGTCTCATTTAGAGAAGATACTACACACACGTTAACGATCCTCAGATCTTCGCTTCATCAAAAAAATAAATACATTACTAAAATCCATCCATCCATCCATTTTCTGCCGCTTGTCCCAAATGGGGTCGCGGGGGAGTGCCGGTGTCCAACCCAGCGCACACAGGGCGAGGACGGCGGACGCACCCTGGACAGGTCGCCAGCCCATCGCAGGGAGGAGCAGGACGAGGACGGCACTTTGCTCAAGGGTACCTCAGGGTAACCCATTGGGAAGGGGTTTGAACCCCCGATCCTCCGATCATGTGGCCAACACCCTACCCACTAGGCCACCGCTGCCCCCCCTTACTAAAATCATTACTAAAAAAAAAAAAAAAACTATCCTGACAGCAAAAACACCTGACAGCAGTAATTAATGTACCAAAGGGAATTATCTTCAGACTCCATTATCTTCATCATGTTGAAGCATCTGGTTGATGGTGAGTGTTCTTAGAGACTCTAACAACACACTGTGATGAAGAAATGTTGTAATATTGTTGCTATTCTCCGCTCTGTCCACGAGCAGGTAAAAGAAATGCTGCCGAGCTCAGCAGAGGGTCAAAATGACAAGGTGGTTACTATCCTGCAATAATATTTCCAGGGCTGTCTGTTTAAAACCAGAACCCATTTCAAGGTGATCTAGTACATTGACATCAAAGGAGGAAGAGATATGAGGGAAGGTATAATGGATATACTTTAACTAACCCATGAACAGCACCAGGGAACTGGAACTTTTCTTGGGAACTGGTACGACCGCAGTGCTAAACAAAATAAATGGACTTGCATTCCAAGTGGCTGTACTGGCTGATGACACATCCTTAGTTATTGAATTAATGATGAGATCGAAAATGTTAGACAAGCAGTCATACAAAACAGAATGACCCTGGACTCTAGCTGAAGAAGGTGGTGTTTATAAACTTCTGAACATCTCATGCTGTTTATCTATCCTGCTCATTACTGACCCCCTCATTCCATTTCTCTCCCCACATGTCCGGGGGGGTCCGCTGTGGTCATGGCCTGAGTCCAAGACCGAACTACCATCTGGTCTGTGTGGTGCAACCGATGCGCCAAGAGATCCTGGCGGCTCATCGGTACTGGGGCCGCACCCGACTTGCTGAGCCTGGGAAGCAGCTTAGGACTCTGTACTGATCCTGGAGTTTAAAACCAAACTAACTCTGTACTGCTAGTATACCCAAGGGGGTTGGGTAGCCAGTCAACCTTGGACCCTCAGAGGGTTTTTTTTCTCCACACAGTGGAGTTTTTGGTTCCTCTCTCCCGTAGTCATCTGGCTTTAACTTCTAGTACTGTAACCTGTTTACCATCTCTGTAAAGTGCCTTGGGGCAACTCTGTTGTTAAAGGCGCGATACAAGAATAAATTGAATTGAAATGAATTGAATTTTTATATTCCTGAGAATATTCACACTGAGAATATTAAAGATCTAGTAGACCACATGAGACGTCTAATCATCACTCCACCTTCAGTGGATGACAGCTGGTACAGTTGGGTCTACACTTTGATGGGACCATATTGGCATCTGCAAACGATGATGGTGCCCATTTCTATTGTTGTCTTTTGTATTTGTTTGTGCACCTTGCTTGTTGCAGTGTCTGATGATGATGGTCCAACGGCTCATCACATCCTCACAGGTGCAGCTCCAGATGTTACATGTGGAAGAAAAATGCATGTAAAAGGCATGTGATGATGTGATGTCATCTCTGGATCTGAACCCAAGCCCGGACTAGGTCTGAGTTCCAGACCAAATACACAAAGTGATGAAAATGACAAAGAAGAAATTTGAATGTCTTTGTATGTTTAGCTTTGCTTGTTGCATTTTTGTGTAGCATTCTGTGATTATGACTCCACAACAGAGGCTAAACTAGCTTTACACAAGTTAGCGACCTTAACAATGTAGGCTAAGCTATTTTTACACAAGTTAGTTACCTCAACAACAGAGGCTAAGCTAGCTATACACAAGTTAGCGACCTTAACAACGGAGGCTAAGCTATTTGTACACAAGTTAGTTACCTCAACAACAGAGGCTAAGCTAGCTATACACAAGTTGGCTAACTGCAGTTAACTCCACAACAGAGGCAACAGAGGATCTTCTGACCGATTACTTTTCTGATGAACTGCAAGAGTGTTAAAAACACAATAAAATATACCAAGAGAAAATATTTGATATTCAGCAAAATGTCTTTAGTGGAGTCCTTCACTCGAGGCTACTCGGTCTAAATGCAGCACAAGAAACAGAAACAATCACACATTTAGTTCTTCAAGCGTTTTTGTTCAGTTAATGAGAAGATTTTCATCAACCATTCCTTTCACACTTCTGTTCTTCAGGTGTTCTTACCTTACTTTTTCCCTCAGGAGTCTCCACTTTAGGTTTTTTAATCATCCTCAATCATCCTTGATTACTTCATTTATTCATTGTTTAATTATGTATTAGTGAAAGTGAAGTGAAAGTGACTAATTGCCATTGTGAAACAGCACACAGTGAGACCACAAAATGCATCCTTTGCTTTTCACCCACACACACCGCTGTAAGGGGGAAGCTATTTAAAGAGACCGTGTAGAAGTGAAGAGGACAGTACCTTGCTTAAGGGTACCTCAGGGCAACCTACTGGGATCTGGGAGTCAAACCCATGACCTTCTGATCCTGTGCTCTCATGCCTCATCCAACTTCGCCCGACAGGGCAGCGGTGGCCTAGTGGTTAGGGTGTTGACTGCATGATCGGAGGATCAGGGATTCAAACCCCTTCCCAGTAGGTTGCCCTGAGGTACCATCCCCGTCTCGCTCCTCCCTGCGATGGGCTGGTGACCTGTCCAGGGTGTGTCCCCCATCATTCGTGGGGACTACAGTGAGTTACACACACACACACACACACACACACACACACACAAACACGAATATACACACGCACACTGGAAAAACTACAGTGAGTTACACACACACACACACACACACACTGGAGAAACTACAGTGAGTTACACACACACACACACACACACACACACACTGGAGAAACTACAGTGAGTTACACACACACACAAACGCACACACAGATTTATACACAAACACGAATATACACACGTACACTGGAAAAACAACAGTGAGTTACACACACACACTGGAAAAACTACAGTGAGTTACACACACACACAAACGCACACACAGATTTATACACAAACACGAATATACACACGTACACTGGAAAAACAACAGTGAGTTACACACACACACTGGAAAAACTACAGTGAGTTACACACACACACACCGTAGAGACACTACAGTGAGTTACAAACATGCACACACACACACACTGGAGAAACTACAGTGAGTTACACACACACACACACACTGGAGACATTAAAGTGAGTAACACACACACACACACACTGGAGAAACTACAGTGAGTTACACACACACACACACACACACACACACACTGGAGAAACTATAGTGAGTTACACACACACACAGACACACACACACTGGAGAAACTACAGTGAGTTACACACACACAAACGCACACACAGATTTATACACAAACACGAATAAACACACGCACACTGGAAAAACTAGTGAGTTACACACACACACACACACACACACACTGGAAAAACTACAGAGAGTTACACACACACACACACTGGAGACACTACCGGGAGTAACACACACACACACACACACACACTGGAAAAACAATTACTGTCTCTGTCCCATTTCTCCTTAATAAACAGAGACTAATGTACATGTGTCTTCATGTCTCATCACTCTGTCCTGTTTTCTGTCCAACAGTATCTGAACACACACCTGACCTGGAGTCTCACACACTGGAGGACAGGATGAGGTCTTCTAGAACAAACACAAACAGTGTGTGATTCTCCATGGGAACTGTGTGTGTGTGTGTGTGAGTGACATCACTCTTCAGTGGTCTCACCTCCATCATGTCCATCACACTCCACATTGGACATGGGGTGGACAGCTGACGGATCCATGATAGTGTGTGGTCATCACATCCACTGATGCAGGAGACAGAATCAACAGTATTGGCCGTTGCAGCACCTGTGTTCACAAGAGATGTTGAAGACCCACACAGATGAGACTCAGGGGGGTCACTGACCACACTCCCAGCAGGTTGGGTGGCATCTTCATCCAAAGACATATCCAAGGGCAAAACGTTGACTTGCAAGAACAGGTTGTGATGCGCCACATGCTCATATCCTGCTCTGTCTCTGATGCGGTAGATACGAAGAGCAGGTTCCAAGTCCACTACTGTGTAGACAACAGGTTCCCATTTGTCAGAGAGCTTCCATTTCCCTCTAAATCCCTTGCTTGCCACCAGCACCTGGTCACCCAAAGTAAGAAGCGGTGCTTTAGCCTTTATGTTGTGTTGGTCTGACTGGTGTTCCTGCTCCACTGTGCTGTGTTCCTGGACCAGGAGCATGGCAGAGCGCAGGTCATCCATCAGTGACTCTCCATCGGTATCGCTGTCACAAAGGGTGTCATCATGAAGGACTTTCAGAAACATGAGGTCAACTGGCAGCCTGTGGACCCTCCTGAACATCAGGTAGAACGGTGCAAAGCCGGTGGTCTCGTGTGCAGCACAGTTGTACACAAAGGTCCTGGACTGAATCATCTGGAGCCATTTCTGCTTAGATCTCAGAGGAAGGGAACGTAACATGTTACCTAGTGTGATTAAATCTCTCTGTGGGTTAGGATGGGGGGTAGGATCGTGAGTTACTGGGACGGCTTGGGTAGCACTGCGGTGCGACTAGCAGTGAACTACAGGACACTGATATGGCTCGGTCAAACATACTGTATTTCGAGACAACACACTAGACTGTTTCATCTTCCTCACGTAGCTGTCTAGATGGTTCTGAACCTCAGAAGACAAAGCGAGACTGGGACCAGGACAGTGATTAAGAGACATAGCCACAACTTCATTGTTGGGATCTTCCACCAGCCTCCCTCGTCTGTGGAAACACTCATCAGCAGCATCAATAGACTTGTTCAGATGGATCCAGTAGTCCATGGCATTCTCACCAGTCCGTGGCTCTGTGTTGTAGGAGTCTTTCATTGGCAGGATGGAATATGTCAAGTCAGTGAAATTACTCTTCAGTATGTCTCACGCTGCAGAAATAAGCTCATTCCCACTCAACTCAGGACGGCAGCGAAGTGGACACCTTGACCACGTCTCTGGCTTTCAGTCTAGAACAGGGGTCGGTAACCGCAGCTCTTTCATCCTTACGTTGCGGCTCCCTGTTGCTTTGGAAAATAAATAAATAAAAATGTATGTGTATTATATTTATATTCGTTGTTTTTTTTATGTAATTTTATGTATATTTGAAGATTATTGTGATTTTGTAAGATTAAAATATAACGTGTTGCATAAGGGACGAGAACAAGTTCAGCTCAGAAACACACACTTTACGCTGTAATTGGAGTATTTTCATGCCAATTTTATTTCTTTAGCCAATAGCTGAGGGTCTTACGGTTTCAAAGCGCCCTCCTGCAAGTTTCTGGAACATTCTGAGGTAGAGATACGGTCAGAATGCTTAATATGTGGTGAGAAACTGGCCAAAAGTAACAGGTCCAACATTGCAAGACATTTCCAGAACAAACACACAGCTTTTGCAGAAAAATATCCGAAGGGAGATGAAAGAATCAAAGCCATTTCAGAACTGATGCGGAAGGCCGATCTAATAAAAAATCAGTTGAAGAAGTGGATGAAGTCTGCAAATTCAACCAGTTTAGTTTTGTGGCCGCTCAGGAAAGTGTCAGGCACGTAAAGCCTTTTACAGATGGAGAATATATGAAAGAATCATTCATTCAAATTTCAGAACAACTATTTGCGGACTTTAAAAACAAGAGTGAAATCGTGCAAAAAATTAAAGATGTGCCTCTCTCTGCTTAGACTGCCAAAGACAGAACCATGAAAATGGCAGAAAACATCACAAAACAACAAAGAAACATAAATTCGGCTGCAATTCAATTCAATTCAATTCAATGTATTCTTGTATAGCGCCTTTTACAACAAAGTTGCCCCAAGGCACTTTACATTGATGGTCTATGGCCGGACGACTACGGAGGAGAGGAACCAAAAACTCCACTATGTGGAGAAAAACAACCTCTGAGGGTCCAAGGTCAACCGGCTACCCAACCCCCTTGGGTATACTAACAGTACAGAGTTAGTTTGGTTTTAAACTCCAGGATCAGTGAGGAGTCCCAAGTTTCTTCCAGGTACCGATGAGCCGCCAGGGTCCCTTGGCGCATCAGATGCATCACACAGACCAGATGGTAGCTCGGCATTGGACTCAGGTGATGACCACAACGGGCCCCCCCGGACATGTGGGGAGAGAAATGGAATGAGGGGGTCAGTAATGAGCAGGATCCAGTAGTGACAGAAATGAAACAACAGTGCGATGGCATGTACAGCAGCACCAGCGACATTAGTAGTGGTGCACTATGGTGATTGGTGCGGGTAAGCTAAACTAAAGAAGTAAGTCTTCAGCCGTGATTTAAAGACTGAGACTAAATCGGCATCACGTACAGAAGCAGGCAAGCTGTTCCACAATCTAGGGGCCCTGGAACTGAAAGCTCGTGCTCCAATACATTTATTTATGGAGGGACCATTAGGAGATCTTTATTCTGGGACCTAAGTGGGCGGTTAGGTGTATAAGTATTAAGCAGTTCGGTTAGGTATATTGGGGCAAGACCTTTAAGTGCCTTGTAGGTTAAGAGGAGGACCTTGAAGTCAGCCCTGTACCTAACAGGAAGCCAGTGAAGCGAGGAGAGTATGGGAGTGATGTGGTCGTACTTCCTGCTCCTGCTAACAATCCTAGCGGCTGTGTTCTGAATGCGCTGTAGGGTGCTTAATGTGCCCTGAGAGCTTCCAGAAAGTAGGGCATTACAGTAATCTTATCTACTGTATACAAATGCATGTACTACTTTTTCCGTGTCTTCCATTGACAGAAAGCGCCGTAGTTTGGCAATGTTCCGAAGGTGCAGGAAGCATGTCTTCGCAACTGCATTAACATGGGGATTAAATGAAAGATTTGAATTGAAAATAACACCAAGATTACGTGCCAGAGTACTAACTGAAAACTTCAACCCTGTATCCCGGATATGCGAAATGAAGTTGGCCCTGTCTACATCGCTACTACAAAACAAGAGCAGCTCAGTTTTTTCGGGGCTTAGTGAGAGGAAGTTGTTATTCATCCAATCCCTAAAATCACTGAGGCAGCTAATTAAAGTGCCAGTTGATGCTTTATCACATGATTTAAAAGATAAGTATAGCTGAGTGTCATCAGCGTAGGAGTGGTAACTAACATTATGCTTCCGTATAATAGTGCTTAGTGGGAGCATGTAGAGGGAGAAGAGCACTGGGCCCAACACCGACCCTTGTGGGACTCCATAGTTAACTAGTGACATAGGTGAGGGGGTGCCATAATCATCCATTTGGATGAAGTAATAACGGTAAGATAGGAGTTGAACCATTTAAGGGCTGTTCCGCTAATGCCGACAGTGGAGTGAAGCCTATTTACTAAAATGGAGTGATCTACCGTGTCGAACGCAGCACTAAGATCTAAGAGAACAAGAACAGTGATGTTTCCTGCATCACTCGAGACCATTATATCATTCACCACTCTAGTTAGAGCAGTTTCTGTGCTATGGCCAAGCCGGAAGCCTGCAGCGTGCTTAACTGCCTGTGATGAGTCCAAAGACGACACTGACATTCAACAACTAGCGCTGTTCTGCCGAGAGGTGAACTCTGATGGACCACAGGAAGAACTGGATGAGTTAGTAAAGATTAAAGGCCAGACAGGTGGAGGGAACATCTGTGAGGCTGTACTGGATTGTTTAAGAGTCAAAGAAATAAAAACACCCACCTGCTGTTAGAAACTACTGATTGGGCTCAGAGGGGATTTGTGGTCTTACTGCAGAAGTCACTGGATAGAAAGTTGCGGACATTTCACTGCATCCTGCACCAAGAGGCACTGTGCGCTCAAACATTTCCTCCAGAAGGTACAGAGGTAATGAATTCAGATTGTCAATAAAATAATGGCAAAAGCTCTGAACCATGTTAACGCCGCTCACGCCTCACAGAGGACATCTTACAATCTTGCGTAAAGATGAAGGTGACATCTTACAGCCCGGATCTGAAGAGTAAAAGTCCAATTAACCAGGTAAAATAAATATTTTAATCAGAAATTTTGCAAATATGTATTTTACATTGTTCAGTGAAATAGTGTATGTTTTTTTCCATTTATTTTTTTAAATTTCAGGTCGATGCTCTGGTAGCCTACCAGCGATGAAAGGATTATGGCATACAGCAATTTTAGTTTACTGCATGTATACTTGAAGCTCGGCTTTTTATTTCACTTGAAAGAGACCTTCAACTCAGCGTGTTCTTTTTACAAAGTTCTAAATGTTTTCTTTGCATAAATAAAATTTCATAAGCAACATTCTAGTCTTTTTTTAAATAAAAGACTAGAAAGTAAATAAAACATATATACAGTGTTATCTGAACGACCTTTAGCTGGGACTGGTCACAACTGGGGGGCACTTTCTGGGGAGATTTTGGCTGAGTGAGGGCTGGCCGGTGTATGAAGTTAATGGAGGATGTGATATTTTCCCCAGTTTGCTTTACCAACTCAGTAATCAAGTCGCCCAACACCTCAGTAGTTACAGCATGAGCGGGTGTGTGGTGTTTCTGAGTGACTGGCGTGGAGCTGGCTGCAGGTACTCATGGTGAGTGCATCACTGACTGGTCTACTGTGCAGACACCAACACCAGGGTCTACTGACCGACCCCTCCGAAAACACAGTGAAGCAATCTGAAGACCTCTCCCCAGACCAGGAGTCACATCGTTCCCCACACAGCATCGCTCAGGCATAGCTTTACCCACCGATTCCTCACCAGACATACTGAACCTAACCCTCACACTAAACTGCTTTCTCAGAGTATTGTTTGCTGTGGATGGGAAGCTTTGCCTCCAAACTGTCTCTTTGTTCTAGTGATGCTCTCAAAAACCTCACTTCCTCTTAGACCAGAGGTGGGCAATTAATTTTTCAGCGGGGCCACATGAAAAGCTAGGATTGTTGTGGAGGGCCGAGCCATAAGTTCGTTAAGAGAACAAATAAATGTTCTCTTAATAAAAAGCAGTAAATTGTATAATTTGAAGATTCTGGTAAAAGTCGATGTCACAGTTTAGCAAGGAAAATGTAAAGGAGGCACAATTTCAACACCAACATTATTTATTCAACATTCACAAAACAGTTGTGAAAATTATGCATATATTTGAATTAAGTGAACTCCGTACAAAGAGCTTGTTATTTTGTTTGCAGTCTATTTGCGTCATTTGCTCTTTTTCAGTTGTTTTTTTTATATTTAGTGAGAGAACTCTAGCCTCTGTTGGGCTTGAAGGAGGGCACTGAAGTCAGGTTGAATATCCGAGGTGGAAATGTGAAGAACAGCTGCCAGGTAATCATCAGTGAGAGAGGATCTGTATCTGGATCTGTTAAACTTCATCACTGAGAACGTTTGTTCACATATGTAGGTAGATCCAAAGAGTATTTTGTCTCGATCCTTCTCGTTACAGTTCTCCATGAGAGTGGCTCTCCCTGGCACAGTAGGTTTACTGGTTTTGGCGATTTAAAGTGAAAGTGAAAGTGAATGTGAACGTGAAAGTTACGACCCTTGTCATTGCGAGGTCACAGCACAGCACACAGTGAAACACAACGAAATTAGACCTCTACATTTAACCCATGCGCTCAAACACCGTGCAGCAGTGGGCAGCTATTGAAAGCGCCCAGGGAGCAGTGATGGGGATGGTACCTTGCTCAAGAGTACCTCAGGGCCACCAGTAGGTTGCCATGCTTTCAATAGCTGCCCACTGCTGCACGGTGTTTGCATGGGTTAAATCCAGAGGATTTAGTGAGAAATCACTAAACTGGTCCTGACTGTTCTGTCTCTCCATGAGTAAAGTTTGGTAAAAAGTCCTTGTTTGTTTTTTGCAGCTAAACTATTAAAGCGTCCGAAGTCCTGCTCTGCATCAGTCAAGTTCTTGTATTTCTCTGCGTGTTTTGTCTCATAATTGATGATTCAAGTTGTAATCCTTCAACACTGCGATCTGTTCTCCACAAACTCAGCACACAGCTTTACCCTTGACTTCAGTAAATAAATATTTATGTTTCTTTATTTACTGTGAGATGTTTTTGCGATAAAACCTGACCTTAGTTAACACCTGTTAGCTCTGCTGGCCAACACAGTGAAGCTGTCTATACGGAACACGCACTAACAATGTCCATCAAAAGGATAAAGCGTCTCTCAAAATAAAAGCAAAGCAGATGTATTTCGTGTCTCACATACACTCATGTTCGTCTGATTACTAATTTCTCAGTGATCTCACGCAGGCCAGTCAGGCACAGCCAAAGGGCCAGATGTGTCCCATGGGCCGTACAGTGCCCAGGTCTGACCTAGTAGGACAATGTATCATCTCCAGTCCACCTGACATGCAGGTCTTTGGATGGTAGGAAGAAATCGGTGCTCTCAGAGGACACGCATTCAGTCATGGGGAGAACATGTCCACTCTGCACAGAAAGGACCTGAACCGTCCCACCTGGGGATTGAACCCAGGACCTTCTCACTGTGAGGACAGTGCCACCACTGCACCACCGTGCTGCCCTGCTATTCAAATGGCAAAAGAAATCTTTTAGAAAAGTAAGCTAATAACATAACATATATATTATTATATTATATTAGATTATAATATATCATGTAATATAATATAATATAAAACTAATATTTTATCTTAAATGAAAACAGTGATATTATTTAGAAAGAAAGTTTGAAAGGAGGTCAGTATTTACTGAGTGAATCTGGGCTTTGACTTTGTCCCTCAGCTGGACGTGGGTTTCCACTGGTTGGTGGTGGACTGAGAGCTGGCAGAGCTGGTGTGGTAAAACTTTCACCCTCCACCACTGCTGTAAGAAAGATGTGAAATTATAAAGACATGCATGTGTTAGCCACCATTAATCTTAGAGTAGCCTTCACAACAGATTTAAACAGATTTATAATGTACTGTTAGCATTGGCACTCTTAGAATTAGCATGGTTAGTATTAGTGGTGTTAGCAATAGCACTGTTAATATTAACGCTGCTAGCATTAGCACTGTTAGCATAGCGCTGTAAGCATTAGCACTGTTATAATTAGCACTGCTAGCATTAGCACTGCTAGCATTAGCACTGTTAGTTTAGCGCTGTTAGCATTAGTGCTGTTAGCAATAGCACTGGGTGAGATGTAAGTCACCTTGATAAAGACTGCAGTGAACTCCCTGGACAGATAAAAAGACTGTCAGGACCTCCAGCAGTGTTGAACAGTGTACCAAGACCAGTACAGCGTTCAAACACCTTTGTGTGTTGATGTAAACACACAGTCTCCCTCCGCGAGTCTTGCCGGACAGAGCGGCGAGCTGAACAGCGGTGACCGGAACACTGTCACTGAGCCATGTGTCCATATAAAAAAAAAACTCAGCAGTCTCTGTCCTCACACTGGGTGGTCAGCTGGAGTCGGATGTTATCTAGATTACTGTCCAGGGAGCAATCACTGGCAAGGAGGAAGGATGGGATAGCAGGCCGGCTAGCGTTAGCCTTTAGCTGAGCCCAGACCACAGACACCTTGCCACGTTTCTGCTTCCTCTCGCACCGCTTTTGATGTCCTCTGTCGGCAAGGGACATCAAGTGACCTCGGGGACTGAAGGCCAGGTCTTCACAGCACGCTCAGCTCATGTATGTGTGTTAGTAGCTGGGAGAGAGATGGCTTTAAACAGAAGTCACCCTGAAGTATTGTGATTATCTTGAGTCCAGGAGCAAAATCAAGTCCAACGTTATGTCTCACAAAACACAGCGATACACACGCTGCCATGACAACATCAGTCTCAGTGCTCAGAACAGGTACATTACATTTACGGCATTTAGCAGACGCTCTTATCCAGAGCGACTCACATGTCCTAATTACAGGGACAGTCCCCCCTGGAGCAACTCAGGGTTAAAGGTCTTGCTCAGGGACCCAGTGGTGGTAGTGCCAGAGGTGGGATTTGAACCTGGGACTTCTTGAACCATAGGTCCATAGGCAAGTATCCTACCACTAGACCAGCGCCACCCTAGGTACAGACAGGTAAACTGTGCAGGAACAGGTGGGCTACAGTCTGTACCTGTACACCTGTGGAGTCTACCTGTTTCTAATAAAGCAGCCAGTGAGGGGTACTTAACGTAGGTGTTTCTAATAAAGTGGCCAGTGAGTGCTAGTAAAGGTAGGTAGACTGTAGAGCCCTCGCAGCAGTGCTGAGGCTTCCCCATGCAAGCACCAACATGTTCAAGTGTTCAAACCGGTTCTCCCACTCAGTGACACACCAGCCGAGAACCCTGTTAACGGTGCTCTGGTGATTGGAGACTCTATTATCCGGTTTGTGAAAATAGCTACTCCTTTAGGGGCACCAGCACCACCTAGTGTTAGTTGTGTTTCAGGAGCGTGGGCCACGGACGTGTTAGGGAATCTTAGACTGTTAGCTGGTCACAGGCATGAATGGGTGGTCTTTCATGAAGGGGTTAATTATATTAATCTGCAGCAGTCAGAGATAACCAAGCATCATGGTAACTGAGCATGATTTTCAAGTGGTGCTCTGAAAGTAAAGTGGGATTTATAGATAACTGGACTACTTTTGAGGACAAGCCTGGTCTTCTGGTGTCCGGAACGGGCTGGTGCTGCTCTTGTTTCTTGGAGACCTGAGTCTGTTAGTTAGTCAGCAGAGTAGTTTAGGTAGACACTCCAGGGCCGGGACCAGGCCGTAGACAGACAATGAGGCGTCACTCAAGGTTCACCATAGTGAGACTGCGTCTGTTCTCCGAATAAAACTATACAAAAGAAAAACTCGGAAAATCTGCTCCACCAATCTGATTAATGTTAAACTTTCTAAACCCGCAAACAAAAGCACTTTAAATCTAAAGCTGGTTCTCAACATTAGATCAGTAAACTCTAAAGCCGTGATTGTAAATGAGATGATTAATGAAGAGGATTTTGATGTTCTGTGTTTAACAGAAGTCTGGAGTAAACCTGATGAGTTTATTACATAAAATGAAACCCTGACAGGTTATAGCTCTGAACACGATCCTCTCTTCAGTGCTGAATCTCAATCTCGGTCTGACATGAACACAAAGAGAGAGAAAGGTAGACCCAAGAGTAAACCCAAGGATCTTTACCAAATTATTGGCAGTGCTGTTAAAACGAGCCAGCAAGTCTACACAGGTTTTTCTTGTTTTTGATATTCTATTAAGGGGATGAGGCCATACAATAACGTCCTCCACAGACTTTAGTTTTTGTGTTCTTAGTCCATTTTTTCAGCAAATATTTGTACTCATATCCATCATGAACAGAATGGCTAATGTCCCTGAGAAATAAAACTACATTCAACCCATGTTGTACCTCCTTGTTGTTAATGGCAGTAAACAGAGGAAGTAAAGCAGTTGACAAATTGGTGTAGAACCAGCAACCTGTTTCTGAATGAAGATGCATTTCGATTGTTCGAGTGTGGTCAAATCAGCAGCTGTCCATTTACTATTTGCCTGTCAATTTTTATAATTATAAAAATCAAATGTATATCAGGTGGTGGTGGCCTAATGGTGGGATACTCGTCTATGGACCAAGAAGTTCAAGGTTTGAATCCCACCTCCAGCACCACCATTATTGTTTTCCTGAGTAAGACCCTTAACCCCAAGTTGCTCCAGGGAGACTGTCCCTGTAGTTAAGAAATATAAGTTGCTCTAGATAAGAAAAGTGTATTTATCTTTTGGTAGTAAAGAAGAAAGTGTAGCGCTCTTTTGGAAAAGTTTGTCCTCTATATTGCTTGAACAGGTGGGTCTTCAGACGACGCTTGAAGACAGAAGGGATTCAGCAGTTCTGAGCACAAGAGGATGTAATAACCAGCATTGGAGAACCAGGAATTCCTCTTCTTTTGTAGAGTGGAGGTTCTGGCCAAACAGTGCTGGATGTTCTGAGGGGGGGAGAAGAGATGGATTGATTGATTCCATCAATGAGATCAGAGTGAAAGCTGGAAAACCCAAACCCAGTACAGGTAAGGAATCTAGGAAAGTGAATAAAGCTCAGTTCTCATGTCTCTGTTCACATTTAGACCTTGACGATGTCCCTGGACATGAGTATGGACCTCACGTCTTGAGAAATGATCAAGTTCAATAAAACAAGAAAAAGAATCAGTCTAAAAGGGTAATGTAATGTGAGCTAGAAAAAATAAAGCTCAAGCTCAAGAAATGAGACAATAACTTGATAATTCCCTCAAAACATTTTTTTGAATGAAAACTTGGAAACTGCAACACAATGGACATTACTGGATATTACTAAAGTTTAACTTTATTGTACAGCAATACTGCAATAAACCTGCAGTATTTTCTAACTGAACTAAAAACAAAAATAATTATTCATCTCTCAGGATAACTAGCATACGACATTGTCACTTTGTGTGCATGTGTAACTCACTGTAGTTTCTCCAGTGTGTGCGTGTATGTGTGATTTTGTGTGTAACTCACTGTAGTTTCTTCAGTGTGTGTGTGTGTTACTCACTGTAGTTTCTCCAGTGTGTATGTGTGTGTGTGTGTGTGTGTGTGTGTGTGTGTACTCACTGTAGTTTCTCCAGTGTGTATGTGTGTGTGTGTGTGTGTGTGTGTGTACTCACTGTAGTTTCTCCAGTTTACAGTGTGGATCCTCCAGTAGATCAGAGAGCTCCTTCACTCCTGACTCTCCTGGTTGATTGTGTCTCAGGTTCAGTTCTGTCAGGT
Organism: Hepsetus odoe; assembly: GCA_017165825.1. Lineage (NCBI taxonomy): Eukaryota > Metazoa > Chordata > Actinopteri > Characiformes > Hepsetidae > Hepsetus > Hepsetus odoe. The sequence continues at coordinate 114,983 of JABMDN010000223.1, forward strand.
GTGAGGGGTTTGATTTCAGAGCTGAAACCAGAGCAGCACAGCCGTCCTCTGATACACTGCAGTCATACAGCCTGCAGAAAGGAGGAGTAAACATGTTTATTTGCAGCCAAATGCACGTTACACACAAAACAATAAACAGACTGAAATAAAATATGTTAAGAGTGTTTTGGAGATGAAGAGGTTGTCATCGAGGGTGATGAGTTTGAAGCTGGAAGTTGAAGGTGTGATGATGAATGTTGTTGGTGATTATGCCCCATAAGCTAGTTGTGAGATGGAGGAGAAAGAAGAATTGTGGAGTGAGTTAGATGAAGTTATAGAGAGTACCCAGGGGAGAGAGAGTGGTGATGGGTGCAGATTTTAATGGTCATGTTGGTGAAGGAAACAGAGGTGACGAGGAGTCGATTGGGAGGTATGGTCTCAAGGAGAGGAATGCTGAAGGTCAGATGGCTGTAGAATTTGTGAAAAAGAGGGAAATGGCTGACATAACTGGGAAGGATGTGCAGTAGGTCAGTGAGGACAGTGAACCAGGAAGTGCATTGGATGGAAATACATGGTGTGACAGTGGTGAGATTTGCAGTAAGAGTGATGGTGGTTTAGTAGGAGGATGGTCTATGGTCTAAGTGGTTGCAGGTTTAAATCCCACCTCTAACACTACCACCATTGGCTTCCTGAGCAAGACCCTTAACCCTGAGTGTCTCCAGGGGGACTGTCCCTGTAATTAGGACATGGAAGTCGCTCTGGATAAGAGCGTCTGATAAATGCCGCAAATGTAAATGTGTGACAGATGCATGAAGGTTTTATTACATCAATATAATGGAAAGAGTGGAAGAGAGGTGAAGAAGAGAGTGCAGGCAGGTTGGAATGGGTGGAGAAGAGAGGCAGGAATGATTTGTGACAGACCAGGCCCAGTGAGAGTAAAAGGGCATGTTTACAGCACAGTAGTGAGACCAGCTATGTTAGACGTGTTGGAGACGGTGGCTTTGTCGAAAAGGCAGGAGGCGGAGCTGGAGGTGTCAGAGTTAAAGATGCTGAGATTTTCGTTGGGTGTGACGAGGATGGACAGGATTAGAAATTAATATATTAGAGGGACAGCTCAGGTTAGACGTTTGGAGACAAAGTTAGAGAAGCAAGGTTGCGTTGGACATGTGCAGAGGAGAGAGGTTTCTACCTTCAGTTTTAGGGAGTTCTGCCTCTGTCTTGGACCTAGTTTCTGTTAAGCTGCTTTGTGACAACAGCATTGTGTGTGTGTGTGTGTGTGTGTGATAAAGTGATGATCTTACCCCAGTTTCTCCAGTGTACAGTGTGGATTCTCCAGTCCAGCAGAGAGCAGCTTCACTCCTGAATCATGAAGGTTATTCCTGCTCAGGTTCAGTTCTCTCAGACTGGAGGAGTTTGAACTGAGAACTGAGGACAGAACTGAACAGATCTTCTCTGTGAGATTACAGTCCCACAGCCTGTGAGAGACATGAAGATCCATCAGAAACACTGTCATCATACACACACACACACACACACACACACACACTCACACACACACACACACACACACTATCTTCTAGAACTTCAGGCAGAACATAGTGTTGTTGAAATGAACTCGCAGAACTCTAACAGAACTCTGGGGTCACAGAAGAGATACCAGTTGTGACCAGCACTGAGTGGAACACAGAGGCGTTTCCATGACTACAGGGAGATGTAAGAACAGAGATCTGGGAGAATTCACTACAGACCCTGTATAAGTGAAAGTGAAAGTGGCAACCCTTGTCATTGCGAGGTCACAGCACAGCACACTTGAACCACAACAAAATTGGACCTCTGCATTTAACCCATGCACACTCAAACACCGTGCAGCAGTGGGCAGCTATTGAAAGAACCCGGGGAGCAGTGACGGGGACGGCACCTTGCTCAAGGATACCTCAGGGCAACCTATTGGGAAAGGGTTCGAACCCCCGATCCTTCGATCATGTGGCCAATGCCCTAAGGTCACCGACCCGGAGGAACAAACACACAAAAAAGAAAAGAACTGAGTTTAAAGTCCCGTCCTTCATGCTGAGAGACATCCTTTACTCGTCACAGTCCAGCAGTCTGTCTCCCCTCATAGTTTTACTTTTTGTCTGTTTTTGTTTCCCACCTGTTTTCAGATTTTGCCTTTTTCTTTTCCACATATTTTAAAGTTTTGACAGTTGTCTGTTTTTCAGTTTAGTCTTTTTTATGTGTGTGTGTTTTTTCCACTGGTTTTAGAATAGGTTTTTTGGGTTTCACAACACCTGACCTCTTAGTGTCTCACTCTTGGGTCCTCATCCCATGTGGTCTACTGTGTTTCAGGTAGGACACGCCTCTTCAGGACAAATGAAAGTTCTTCCAAGCAGTGAAGGAAAATGGTAAGGCTGCCCTTCCACTCAGCTCAACCATCTACCAGGTTCCCTGTGCTTTAGTCCAGAATGTCCACTGTCTTCAAATTGACCATCAGACCTCCTCTCTCTTCCACAAACCTCCCCTTTGTCCTTCTCTCTGTATATAAAATCTCACAACTTTCTCTTTTTCATTAACCAGTGTTAATCAGATGATGGGTTCTTCTACTGAGCTTTTGCTCCTCAAACGATTTGATCCAATTTCATCATATTTTGCTTAATCTATAAGTATTCTTATTTTCTTAAAACATATATGTTAATATAAATAAATGTGAGAGAGAGAGAGAGAGTGTGTGTGTGTGTGTGTGTGTGTGTGTGTGTGTGTGTGTGATAAACTTATGATCTTACTCCAGTTTCTCCAGTGTACAGTGTGGATTCTTCAGTCCAGCAGAGAGCAGCTCCACTCCTGAATCCTGCAGGTTATTCCAACTCAGGTCCAGTTCTCTCAGACTGGAGGAGTTTGAACTGAGAACTGAGGACAGAACTGAACAGATCTTCTCTGATAGATTACAGTCAGACAAACTGGAGAGAAATGAAGATCCATCAGAAACACTGTCATATCAAACACATTCTTTCAGCAGATAAAATCAAGACAAACTCACACAATAAAGATAAACAATTTAGGAAACACATCAAGATGTTTTATCTTCTTGTGGCTTTTGTGTGAACAAAATGTGTGTGTGTGTGTTTGTGTGTGTGTGATGATCTTACTCCAGGGTCTCCAGTGTACAGTGTGGATTCTCCAGTCCAGCAGAGAGCAGCTTCACTCCTGAATCCTGCAGGTTATTGTTACTCAGGTCCAGTTCTCTCAGACTGGAGGAGTTTGAACTGAGAACTGAGGACAGAACTGAACAGCTCCTCTCTGTTAGATTACAGTAACACAACCTGGAGAGAAATGAAGATCCATCAGAAACACTGTCATCACACACGTTCATTCTCCAGGTCAAAACAAACACACGGGTGACTGAGTAGAAAGTGAGTAGGTCAAAGGCAGCAGTGGCCTAGTGGTTAGGGAGTTGCCCCCACATTGGAAGATTGTGTGTTCGATTCCCCACCAGTAAGTTGCCCTGAGGTACCCTTGAGCAAGGTACCGTCCCCGTCACTGCTCCCCGGGTTCTTTCAATAGCTGCCCACTGCTGCACGGTGTTAAATGTGCATGGGTTAAATGCAGAGGTCCAATTTCTTTGTGGTTCACGTGTGCTGTGCTGTGACCTCGCAATGACAAGGGTTGTCACAAATTACAAATTATGAAAGTGACTATTGTGAGCACACAGCACTCAGTGAAACACAATGAAATCTTCAGTGTTTGATCAACACACACACACACTACCGCAGAGGATGCCCATATCCAGCACTGGAGTGTTAAAACCTCACATCACAGGTGCATTACAGGTTTACTGGTCGTTACTGTTTGTGAAAAGAATGGGTCGTTCTGAGCTTTGGAAATTCAGTGTCGTACTGCCACCTTTGCATGTATGTTAAGAGATCCATTATCAGCACATGAAAGGAGGTCATTAACTGAACACAACCTAGCATTACTTATTTATTATCATTCAACACAACCTAGCATTACTATTTTATTATTATTATTGTTATTATTATTATTAATAATAGTCATGTCATGTCACGTCAGTCATGTCATTTTCTGCCGCTTGTCCCAAGCGGAGTTGTAGGGGGGTGCTGGAGTCCATCCCGAAGGACAGGGGACACACCCTGGACAGGCCACCAGCCCATTGCAGATTATTATTATTATTATTATTATTATTATTGTTGTTGTTGTTGTTTATAATAATAATAATGATGATAATAATTGCATATATTATTATCAAATTCATTATTTATGTACACTTTATTATTACTTATTATTATTTTTATTATTATTACTACTATTACATTGTCTCTGTGTACTAGGTTATCTTTCCATTTTCATATTCCTTTCATATTCTTTCTTTCTTGTTAATTGCAAAATTCCTGTAAATATGTATATGTATATATATATATATTTATATATATATCGCTCTGTTATATGGATATGTATATGGATAGCTTTATATATTTCTATATATTTTTTCTATCTGTTTTTATATATTCTCTCTTTCTTTCTGTTCTTTCTGGTCGAGGAGCCCTGTAATACCCGAATTTCCCATTCGTGGGATAATAAAGGATTGTTCTGTTCTATTCTATTCCATTCAACCTTCACAGGTGCTGACTCAGTACTATGAGAACCAGAAAACCAGACTGAAAACGTCCATTAAACATGATTAGTGGCCACATGGGACTGCAGCTGGGAAGCCCTTTCAAGAGGTTCTGTGATATCTGGCAGGGTTGAGATGGTCTACAGTTACTAAGATCTGATGGATCCAGAGCAGGTTTTGTTTAGCACTGGAGTGACTGCTGCAGTTTAACACCAGCTGGAACAAAGCCAGAGGTTAGAGATCTGTTAATAACATGAGAGATGGACTCAGCAGGAACAGGTATTAGTGATGAAGGAGGGGCTGTGAACTGGGTCTAAATGACAATAAGAGGAGTTGATGAAGGAAAACGAAACAGAACTCTGCAGAAACACTCAGTCCAGGAACTGATGGCTGGATCATTTAGTAAATGAAGGAGAAAAGAGATGTAGGTCTGCAGGTAGTTTTGGAAGAAGTGGAGGACAGGTATGATGCTCAGGAAGCATTAAAGGCAGATTTGTATTTCTGAATATGGTCAGAGTAGACTTGTTTTATTTTCTTAGCCGCTGGTCCTAATTCAGGTCTCAGCATGTTTAAATTATTGTTCTCCATAACAGAACTAAACTGAGATCTTCTTCCAGTTAGATATCGACTGTTTAATGAGGCAAATTAATGGAAACTGTCTGGAAGATTTCTAACAGGAAAAAAAACAGTTTTCCAAGGTTTTTAGAAACACATGGTTTACATGGTGACCCTGCTCAGGGAACCATGAGCTGTTCAGTCAAGAAAACCAGATGGAAGGTATAGCAGATGTGTAACACAGGTTCCAGGAGCTTCTAGAAGAGTGCTGATAGTAATTCTGATTGACCTGCAGTAGCTGTAAGACTGGTCGAGGCTGCTATGTTAGTTTAGTTCTTGTAGTTCAGTCTGAGAAGAAACCTGATCCAAATTAAGAAAGAGAACCAGCTCTAGGAACATGGTACCTGCTACATGGAAGTTACACCAAAGCCAAACCAAGCAAATCTCTCCACCGCTTCAGCCAGAGCAATACAATCAGAGCCAAGGTTTAACCCGATGCTGACTCAGTGTATGAGAGGTGGCAAAGTAAACTAGCTGACCATAAACCACCAAGAATCAACCAGTAAGAGAGTGGCACCTGCCACCTGAACCAAGGAGGAGAAGGAAACAGGAAAGGTGGAAAATCAGAGCCAGTGAGTGGTAGCATTAAACAACTGGGGGAAAACTGAACCCAGATGAGTCGGGGTTTGTCAGGTACCAGAACAATGTTACCTGCCTGACTGCTCTGTGCAGGCTGTAAAGTTTGGTGGAGGAGGGTTCATGGGATGAGATGTTTTTCAGGGATTGAGCTCATTAGCTCCAGTGAAGGGATATCTTAATAGTTCAGCAGACCAAGATATTTAGACAATCCTATTCTTCCACAGGTACCTTATCAGGACCAACAGCCTTTCCATTCTTCATCAGTGCTCTTCTTGATCTTCTTCTTCTCTTGGTTGCTCCTATGTAGGGGTCATGACAGTTGATCAACTGTCTCCATTTCTTCCCACCCTCTGCATCTTCCTCCCTCAAACCGATTACCTTCATGTTCTCACTCACCACATCCATAAACCTCCTCTTTGGTCTTCCTCTTTTCCTCTTTCCTGGCAGATCCATATTTAACATCCTTCTCTCAATATAATCCTCATCTCATCTATGGACATGTCCAATCCAACACAACCTTGCTTCTCTAACTTTGTCTCCAAAACATCTAACCTGAGCTATCCCTCTAATATACTCATTTCTAATCCTGTCACCCTTATTCTTGAAAATCAGGACCAGTACACCAGTACACTCATCCACTCCTCAGGCATATTCTTACTTTCTAAGATTCTGATAGCCTTTCCATTCTTCATCCTCTTCATCCTCTCCATTGCTGCACTTACGTCCTACTACTTACAAGATGCTTATTTGCTGCACTTCCTGGTTCACTCTCCTCACTTCATTCAATCATCTCTCTCTCATTCGCTTCATTCATCAACCCCTCAAAGTCCTCTTTCCATCATCCATGATTATGTTTCCATTTCCATCTTTGATCATCCTGACCTGTTGCACATCTTTCCCAGATCTGTCTCTCTGTCTAGCCAATCGGTAAAGGTCCTTTTCTCCCTCTTTACTGTCCAACCTCTCATACAATTCACCAAACACCTGATCTTTAAATCTTTAACCTTCATCACTGCTTTCTTCACCCTGCGATTCATCTCCTTGTACTCCTGTCTACTTTCTTCATCTCTCTGACTGTCCCACTTCTTCTTCACCCTCTTCTTGTGTGTACACTCCTGAAATTCTTGGTTCCACCACCAGGTTTTCTCCTTCTTCTTTCCAGATATCACACCAAGTACCTTTCTAGCTGTCTACCTTAGCTTGTTTGTGTATGTGTGTGTGGGTGTGTGTGTTATTAAATGATGATCTTACTCCAGTTTCTCCAGTGTACAGTGTGGATTCTCCAGTCCAGCAGAGAGCAGCTTCACTCCTGAATCCTGCAGGTTATTGTAACTCAGGTTCAGTTCTCTCAGACTGGAGGAGTTTGAACTGAGAACTGAGGACAGAACTGAACAGATCTTCTCTGATAGATTACAGTAACACAACCTGGAGAGAAATGAAGATCCATCAGAAACACTGTCCTCACACACCCACCCACACACACACACAAACAAGCTGGAAGCTGATGTCGTTTAGGTAGAGTTTGAAGGAGGACTCATGACCTCATTCATAGTAAAACTGCAAAACAGTCCAGTAAAATACTTATGAAGACACTCACTCCACTTTTCTGGAAGCTTTGACCACTGGCAGCAGCCTCAGAAGACACTCCTCTGATGGATCATATTTCTTCAGGTCAAACTCATCCAGCTCTGTTTCTGAGTTCAGTAACACAAACGCCACAGCTGACCACTGGGCAGGAGAGAGCCTGACTCC
>JABMDN010000227.1:0-22766 GCA_017165825.1 Hepsetus odoe
ACGAAGAAATACACTGGCTTGTGCATCCCTAGTGGCTGGGTTCATCCCTAGTGGCTGGGTTTGAGGATGGTATTAAGTAACCTTTTAAAATTGTTAAAATATAGTTAAATAATATTCCGGTTTTGTCAATTTTAGTGCACTAGTATCCTGTCTGCCCTTATTTTCTGCATGCTGGAGTAACTGCATGCTGTTCACATTCCGAGGATTACAAGGCTGAAATGCTAAGTAACCTTTTACATTTTTAAGATATAGTTAAATGGCTGGCCAGCTTTCTCAAATTCAATGCACTAATTTCCAGTCTTCTCTTAATCTGTGCAGTTTGGAGTATACCCATGTAAACATGCTCAGGATTACATGATGACAGAGTTAAGGAATCTTTTTAAATTATTAATATAAAACTTAAATGCTATTAAATAATTGCCTGCTTTCTCACACCTGCTGGTATTTTCTGCAAGTTGGAATATACATGTATTCACGTTCTGAGGATTACAGGACTAGGAAATTATGTAATCTTTTAATTATTAAAATGTATTTAAAAAAGGCCTGCTTTTTCAGATTAAGTACACTAATTTTCTTGTATTATCTGCATGCTGGAGTATTCCTGAGTCCACATGCTGGAGAACGTATTGCTGAAAAGTTAAGTACATTTTTATAAAATGTTAAAATTTAATTAAATAACTCAGATTAAGTGCACTAATTTCAAGTGTTCTCCTATTCTCTGCATTCAATCAACTGTTTAACTCATTAAAATAAAAGTAAAATCTATGTTAGTAATTTGTTTCTCATATTATGAATGATAAATTCACATCTGCTCGTATTCTCTGCATGCTTACATATACCTTAGTACACATGTTGAGGATTACAAGGCTGAAAAGGTTAAGTAAGCTTTACAGTTTTTAAAATGTAGTTAATTGATTTCCCAGCTTTCTCAAATTCATTGCCCTAATTTTGAGTTTTCTATGAAATTAAGAAATCTTTTTAAATCATTAAAATAAAAGTAACATTATTAAGAAGTTCTGTTGCTTTCTCATTTTATGATTTCTAAATTCACATCTTCTCTTATTCTCTGCATGCTGCAAGGCTAAAACGTTACGTAATCTTTGTTATTAAGATAAAAGTGAACAGATGTTAAACAATTGCCTGCTGTCTTGTATTATGGATCTTAATTTTATGTCTGCTCTTATTCCTTGCATAAAATAAACCGACAACAATTCAATGATGTTAAATAATTGTCTTCTTTCTCATATTATGGAATCTTTTTTCACGTCTCCCCTTATGCTCCGCATCTACGAGTATACCGGTTTTCAAATTCTGAAGATTTTAAGGCTGAAAAGTTAAGTAATGTTTTAAATTACTAAAATACATTGAAAAACTTCTTGGTTTTCTCAAATGAAATGCACTAATTTCTTGTCTACTCTTAGTCTCTGCATGCTGGAGTAGACCTGTTTTCACCTGCTGAGGATTACAAGGCTGCAGAGTTAAGTTTCGTTTTTAAATGGTGTAAATGTATTTAAATGTTTGCCTGTCTGTCTCAAATTAAGTGCAATAATTTCCTATCTACTCTCATTCTCTGCATGCTAGAGTATACCTAATTACACAAGCTTAGAATTACAAAGCTAAAAACACCCTTTGACCCTTTGTTAAATTGTTAAAACATAGTTAAATAATTGTGCAGCGTTCTCAATTTTAGTGCACCAATGTCCTGCCTACTTATTTCCACTGGTGCTTTCATACATCTTAGTACACTCGTTGAGGATTGCAAAGTTAAAAGGTTAAGTCATCTTTTTGTTATTGATTTAAATGAAACTGATGTTAAATTATTACCTGCTTTCTTATTTCATGGACCCTAATTTCATGTCTGCTCGTATTCCCTACAAACTGGAGTATGGTTTATATATATTTACATTGTTGCCATCTGTCTCAAACTTAGTGCAATTCTTTCCTATCTACCCTAATTCTCTGCATGCTGGAGTATATCTGTAGTCGCATGTTGAAGATTGCAAGGCGAAAAAGTTAAGTAATCTGACGGGTTGTAGCTTGATTTTACTTACTTACTTATTTTATATATATACGCATATATTCTCTATTTTTCTCCGTTCTCTTCTGAGTAACGCTTTCTTTGCACGTTAAAAACACCCAAACAAGGTCATAGATTAGGTGTCTCCGACGGAGGCCTTGGAGCTCCCGGAGACAGATAAAAAGGCACACTCTGAACTGTGCAAGTTAGAGAGAGAAAGGATTCAACATAGAGAGGAACACTGACCAGTCCTTTGACATCTTGCAAGAACTCTGTTACTCTTCTGTTAATAAACTTGGATATAGCTTAAAACCTCTTCACCTCATCACTGACTCCTCGAACCTCGGTTCTCAATCGGAGAATCCAACAGTTGGCGTCACGACGGACAGGATTGACTTGAGGAACGGACGGGAAAAAAGCAACACGGTTGACCAAGAGTCAGGCAGGAACAGAAGTGCTGACACTTTGACAGAGGTAAGGCCTCCTACTGTCTTAATCTGCTGCTGAGTTGAGGATAACTGCTGCTGTGTGTAAAAAGCATACTCCCTCCTCTGCAAGCTCAATCTAGAAAGGAGTCTGTGGTGAAGATTCGAAGATTCATACAATCTTGTAATAAGTAACAGGAAATTTCCAGTAACACAAAATTTGTGAATCTGTCATAATGTGGGGAAAGAAAAAATCAACAAATACTGACGTGGTGGTGCCGGACGTTGATGAGGATCACATGATCAGTAGTCTCAACGTGTATATAAAAGGCTCGTTGAACCTGAAAGAGATTGAACAGAAAATTGTGGAAAAGTATGCGGTTAATGCTGATGTCAGAGGTATCTGGTCTTTGGATGTGATTCGTAAGGCTTAGGGTAAAACTCAGCTTATGAAGAAGAGTGAGAAGAAGTTGAAATGGGCACTTGTTGTGCTGGGTCAGCTCAGACGCAGGAGTGAGATGATGCGAAAAACTGAAGCTGATAGAGAGTCAAAGGCCACTCAGTCCAGATTGACTGCTTTGGTCGAAAAAAATACGGAGAAAGAACACTGAGGTTCTGAGAAAGGACGCTGAGGTCCAACTAAAGAACGCTGAGGTTCTGAAAAAAGATGCAGAGATAAACAGATTAGTGGGGAAGTTGGAAAGAGTAGAAGCGGAAAGAGATGCGTTGCTATCGGGTGCAAACAGAGCAAATGCCGAGCGGCCTGGTGTACAGGAACGACCCCAGGGGGGCGGAGCATCTTCCTTCCCACCTCTCAATGATGGTTGTGCCCCGAAGCTCGGGTGCCCTCCTTTAATGCCTGTGATGACAGAAAGACTCCACCTGGCTTTGGGTGATGATAAACAAAATCTGAAAGAGGGATGGGAGGCCATAAAAGAATGGCTTGATGAGTTAAATCCAGAACGAACAAATTGGTCTCAGATTACTGCTTGCCAACAGAAGCCAAAAGAAAGCGTTTACGAATATGCTGAGCGTTTCAAACAAGCTTGGCTTGGTTATTCTGGGTTTCCTAACATCACAGAAGACAATTATGACCAGGCAAATAGCACCCCGTTAAAGACAACCTTTGTTGACGGACTAAACGTAGAATTGTCCAGGCTCTTGAAAGTCACGTACCCGGGTTGTGAGAAGGATGTAGGCAGAAGTATCTCACAAATTGTTCAGACAGCTGGAAGCATGGAAGCCGACCTCGCAGTGAAAGTCCGAATGGCTCAATTGGCCAGAAAATCCAACAAAGCTCATAAGAAGACAACACCCTGCTTCATATGTGGAAAGAATGGGCATTGGGCAAAACAGTGTTGGTTTCGGAAGGATCCGAATCAAGCGAATGACAAACCACAAGGTGATCGGGGCAATGACCACGGATCACAAAGCAGTGATGACACCGGAGAGGGTAATCTATTTGATCAATTTGAGAGATTCCGCAAACTGACCCCGAGTCAGCGGTGTCAGCTCCTAAGCGCAGCGGAGACAAAAAACTGAGTGAGCCCGCTCTCCAGTCAATTCTGCCACTGGTAGAGCATCGGGCAGATGGATCGTATGCCAGCATAACGATTAATGACACAGAAATAGATTTTCTCATAGACACTGGAGCTGAAGTCACTTGTATCCCGACACGAGTTGCAGAACAATGCAATTTGCAATTAGGCAAAAATAGAAACAAAGTAACCACAGCGGGAGGCGAGGTGATCCACCTGCAGACGTCAAACCAGATTGATTTTCAAATTGGACCAGTGACTAAGGAATGTGTGCAATCTTGGGACTGGATGTGATGCTTCAAATTGACTCATCATTAGACATCAGACATGGAAAATTATCTTGGAACTTGAGGCGCTTGGAAAAACTTAAACTGAAGGAACATCCAATATGGGCACAGACAAAAACTGACCGCGGCCTTCTGAAGATGGAACCGGGCAAGCTCAAGGGCACCGCCCCGCCCTGCACCAAGCAATATCCTATCGGTCGCGTCTCCTCTGAAGGCATCGTCCAAGTCATCAAACAGCTTGAAGGAAATGGCGTCATCACCAAGGCAAACGGTCCTTCAAACAGCCCTGTGTGGCCAGTAAGGAAACCAGATGGTTCTTGGCGCCTAACAATTGATTACAGAGTGGCAAATCAATACATTGAGAAATTGACACCATTAGTTGCAGATCCTAGTACAATCTTCCAAGTCCTGAAACCGGAACACACACGGTTTACGGTTCTCGACATGGCAAACGGCTTTTGGTCCGTGCCTCTCGACAAAGAGTCACAACCTTGGACCGCTTTCACGATAAGTGGTCAACGGTATCAATTCGCCCGTCTTCCACAGGGAATGCACCCGAGTCCTACAGCGTATCACATGGCGTTGAGACACCACCTTCGTGAACTTCCAGAAATGGAATCAACAGTCATTCAATATGTTGATGACATCCTGATTGCTTCAGAGGAAGAAGACCAACTTGAACAAGATGTTTTGCATCTCTTGGACTTCCTATATGCAAAAGGGCACAAAGCAAGCTTCACCAAAGCCCAAATCATGCAAGCTGAAGTTGTTTACCTTGGACAGAAGATTTCACAGGGAAAACGGGAAATCACTCAAAATCGAACACAAGCGATCAAGACAGCAAAAGAGCCGAAAACAATTAAGGAATTGCGCTCTTTCTTGGGATTGTGCAACTACAACCGAGCATGGGTTGATTCGTACACCGAAATCGCACAACCTTTGATTGATCTGCTAAAAGGACGGAAGGATCCAACAGATCCAATCGAGTTGGACCAAAGCCAAATCCAAGCTTTCCAAAACTTGAAGAAGGTGCTATGTCAAGCACCCGCTCTGGGAATTCCAGACACAGGACAACCTTTCACACTGAATGTCCATGAAAGAGATGGATACATGACAGCAGTGTTGGATACTACTCAGCGAAACTGGATAACGTGGCCCTCGGATGGGGTCCATGTCTTCGAGCAGTTCAAGCAACATATTTGGCCGTTAACGCAGTTTCCAGCCTGGTGTTAGATCAAACACTGGTGGTCAAATGTCCACACGCTGTCCATACTCTGCTAACCTTGAGTCGAGCATCACAAGTCACAGCCGCTCGATGGGCGAAATGGTCCACCATCTTGGAATCATCCAATATTGTCATTGAAAAAGCAAGTCTGTCCAACCCTGCGACTCTACTCCCAACAGACACGGAAATCGATGACCATGATTGTGTTGAAATAATCACGACAATGGAGGAAGTGGCGAGCGCCCAAGAAGTGCCTTTGCAGAATCCCGATATGGTGCCGTACACCGACGGTTCCTCAGTGGTCAAGAATGGATTGAGAAGTGCAGGATGGGCGGTGACATCAGAAACAGATGTTCTGATCAGCGGAAGCATGTCAAAAGGGACGTCCGCTCAGCAAGCGGAATTAAAAGCTCTCATCGAAGCCTGCAAACTGGCTGAAAACCAAACAGCAAACATCTACACAGATTCAAGATATGCTTTTGGTGTTGTCCACGATTTTGGACTACTGTGGAAACAAAGAGGATTTCTAACAGCAGCAGGTACTCCAGTGAAAAATGGAGAACTCGTGGAAGAACTATTACACGCGGTTCAACTCCCGAAAGAAGTGTCAATCATGAAGTGCAAAGCACACACCAAAACCGACGCAATGGAACACAGAGGAAATGCTCTCGCTGATGAGGCTGCAAAAATCGCTGCAGAGAAAGGTGAATCCAGCGTGAAGGCCGAAGCAAGTGTCAGAGCACTCCACAAACACATGGAAGACATCAAAGACATGCAACACAACAGCCCAGCCGAAGAACGATGGACTTGGGTGGAAAAGGGTGCGAAACTTCATCAAGACAATGTTTGGAGATTTGGAGATTCACAGAGAACAGTGGCTCCAGCATCACTAGTTCCACATCTCACACAGCAGATCCATTCTGTTGGACACATTGGTCTTGAAACGATGATTCATCGGTTCAACGAACACTGGTGGAGTCCTCAGTTTCGTGCTCAGGCACAACAAGTTGTTGGTCAGTGCATGACCTGTCAGAAAAACACAGGACCCGGAACTCCAATCCCAACGTTGACGGTTCCTGCACCGCCAGGGCTCTTTCTGCATCTGCAAGTTGATTACATCACCTTACCAATAAGTCATGGATATTCAGACGGGTTGGTCATTGTGGACAAGTTTTCAAGATGGGTGGAAGCATCACCGTGCCAAAAAGCAATGGCTGCCCACACAGCAAAAACCTTGGTGAAGGATTTCATACCAAGATGGGGCCTGCCCTGCCGCATTGACTCAGATCAAAGGACACATTTCACAGGTGCAGTTTGCCAAGAAATTTGTCGAATGATGGGCATCGGATATGCCATTGCCCTCATCATCCTCCAGCCAGAAGACAGTGAACTCATTCACACACACACGTACTTGGAAAAAAAAAAAGAGAGTAAAAACACATAAATGCACAGCTCTGTATGTGTATGAAGAACACCATGATGTTTAACCTTCACTTGTGTTTGTATTTACAGGTTGCCCTCGTGGTCAGTCACGGTTTAAGGGGAAACACCTTTATAACCGCAGCGCATGGTTCTGCAAAAGTGTTTAACAAGTCAGATTGTTGGATCTGTGGCCTAATTCCACATGGTGCGGAAATATTCCCACAAATTGCAGTTCCCCTCGTCATCACTGATCACGACTGCACCTGCCTTTTCTGAAACGTGAGGATTTGGGTAATGAGTCATAACTGCTAATCACCACGTAAGACCAATAACCAAACCAGATACACCCATAAAGTTAGCGTACACACCCAAGGGGAATCTATGTTGGAGTAATAATGGTTCTGGGCCTTATTTAGGTTCTAGTGTATGTCATTTGGCCATCACACCTGATGTACCGTCTGTCATAGTACGACTGAATCATCTTCTTCTGTACAATTTATCTCGATTTTCAAAACTGCATATTTTTCCGATGAGGCTCCCACTGTGAACGGGACCGTGTACGTTTGTGGTAACACAGCTTACAGTTATCTGCCTAAACGATGGTTCGCATCACATATTATGCAGCTTACATCATACCAGCTTTTAGACTTAATCATTTACAAAAACGGGATTTATTTCATTCTCATGAACTTGAAGCACAACCTGCTAAAAGATTCTTTTCAGCTCTTTTTCCTAATCATGGAACGACAGTAGCTTGAGATGAAATTAGGGAAGTAGTGAGAGTAATGGAAGATGTTAATAATGATACAGCACGTGCTTTAGATCAAATTATTTATGAACTAATTGACATGAGACACAAGACTCCACAGAACAGGTTGGCTCTTGACCTCTTGCTGCTGAAAAAGGTGGAACTTGTGCTGTTATTGGGGACGAGTGTTGCTCATTCATTCCAGATGTATAAAGTTATGCACACCACCTCTACATCTTCAGCGGACCTCTTCGGATGGCTCAACAGCACGTTTGGGGTTCTGACCACTCGTATTCTTCAAGGTTTGGTTGTACTCATGTGTTCGATTACTCTGATTCTCCTGAAAATCAAGATTGTTTTATGTTTTGTTTCCAGGACATGTAAGACTGTACATGTCAATGTAGTCTCTCTGTCTCCAGATGTAGAAACAATTAATCATTACTTTTAGTGATACATGATGATGATGGTATGATTATGGTTCAATCATTAAATCACAGTTTGATTTTGAATATTTAGCATGATGATCAGGGTCTTTGTTTTAATTCAATTCAATTAATGTTCATTCGATTTAATGTTGATTTAATGTTGATTCAATGGGTTTACATAGAATCACAGGGGGGAGTGACGGATTGTATCTTGATTTTACTTACTTACTTATTTTATATATATATATATATGCATATATTCTCCATTTTTCTCTGTTCTCTTCTGAGTAACGCTTTCTTTGCACGTTAAAAACACCAAAACAAGGTCAAAGTCTTAGATTAGGTGTCTCCACCGGAGGCCTTGGAGCTCCCGGAGACAGATAAAAAGGCACACTCTGAACTGTGCAAGTTAGAGAGAGAGAAAGGATTCAACATAGAGAGGAACACTGACCAGTCCTTTGACATCTTGCAAGAACTCTGTTACTCTTCTGTTAATAAACTTGGATATAGCTTAAAACCTCTTCACCTCATCACTGACTCCTCGAACCTCGGTTCTCAATCGGAGAATCCAACAAATCTTTGTTATTAAGATAAAAGTGAACAGATGTTAAATTATTGCCTGCTGTCTTGTATTATGGATCTTAATTTTATGTCTGCTCTTATTCCCTGCATGCTGGAGTATTCATGAGTCCACATGCTGAGGATTACAAGGCTGAAAAGTGAAGTAACCTTTTAAATGTTTAAGATGTAGTTAATTGATTTCCCAGCTTTCTCAAATTTGCTGGAGTCCATCCCAGCTCTCACAGAGCGACGGAAGGGGACACACCCTAGACAGGTCGCCAGCCTGTCGCAGGGAGGAGCGAGCTGACAGGGACGACACCTTGCTCAAGGGTACCTCAGGGCAAACCACCGGTAAGGAGTTTGAACCCCCAATCCTCCAATCTGGGGCCAACTCCCTAACCACTAGACCACCGCTGCCCCGTTTTCTCTTAATCTGTGCATGCTGGAGTATACACGCTGAGGATTACGTAGTGACAGAGTTAAGTAATCTTTTTAAATGATTAAATGTCCTGCCTGCTTATTTCCACTGATGATTTCATGTACCTTAGTACACACGTTGAGGATTGCAAGGCTAAAAAGTTAGGTAATCATTTATATATTAAGAAAAACATTGAACTGATGGTAATTTATTGCTTGCATTCTTATATTATAGATCCTTTTTCCATGTCTGCTGCTGTTCTCTGCATGCTAGAGTATTCCTGTGTTCACATTCTGAGGTTTATATGGCTGAAAAATTAAGTAACCTTTTTAAATTATTTAAATAAAAATAAATGGATGTTAAATTATTGCCTGTTTTCTCATATTATGTCAACTTTATTCACATCTGCCCTTATTCTCTGCATGCTAGAGGTTTCTCACATTCTGAAGATTCAAGGCTGCAGAATTAAGTTTCTTTTTAACTTTTTTTAAATAAAAGTAAAATTATTTTTAATAGTTATTTGCTTTCTTACATCATGGAACTTTAACTTTACGTCTGCTCTCATTCTCTGCATGCTGGAGTATATACGCTGAAGATTACATGGCTGGAAAGTTAAGTGACCTTTTTAAATTACTTGAATATAGTTAAGTCATTTCCTCCTTTCTCACTTTATGGACTCTAATTTAATGTCTGCTCCTATGATCTGCAAGCTGGAGTGTATTTGTGTCTACATGCTGAGGTTTATGTTGTTAACAAGTTAAGTAAGAGTTTTATTTGAATAATTTAAAAAGAATTTGATGTTAAATAATTCTCAGAACTGGTTCTTCTGGTTCTTATTTTTCTCCTTGTACTTGGAAATGATGCAAAGCACAGCAGTTCTAGACACTGTGAATCGCTTGAAACGGCAGTGTAGCCTTCCCCGTTATCATGAGCCTCTACTATCGTCCTTCTGAGCTCCAGATGGAGTTCCTTTGTCTTTGGCATTGTGAGTAACAGTAGTCCCTCTCATGTGTTCAAGTGCCCTGTTCCTTGGAGTCCTTTTATGCTGATGCTGCTTATGGAAACAGCGAGGATTTCAGAAGACTGATGGTACCCCGATACAACATTTGCAGCAAATATTGGATTTGATGAGTGCTACGATGCTGCCGAGAAGACTGGCGATATTTAAATGTCAGGAACACAGAAAAAGAAATGACTATGTGATAAAGGGGAACAACATAGCTGATGAGGCAGCTAAAAAGGCCCTGCACGTCCAGGGAGAAGAGACAGAACCAGACGGTACTGATCATCGAGTTTCTGGCACTCAATGTTTTTGGAAGGTGTTTGATGAGAATTCTTTTATCGTTATTGTCATATATTTTGGCATCGATATATATTTATACAATACTGTGCAAACGTAGGCAGGTGTGGAAAAAATGCTGCAAAAAGAGTGCTTTCAGAAATGGAAGTGTTAATCATTTATTTTCATCAATCAACAAATGGCAGTGAACGAACAAAAGATAAATGTGGATGTAGGCTTCCTCACATCCTTCTGTCTCTTCATGTAATCCCCGACACACTCGATGTTGTTGTTTTGTGCTTTTTATATTTTTTCCTTGTTATGAGCACAGTCATATTATCCTGAATCAGCACGTGGGATACTCTTAATATCTTTCAGTTGGTTATTTTGTAATCATGAGAGCTAATCAGGCTAAGTTGGGAATCGCTGAACCCAAGCGCTGAAAGCGCTTTTGCAATATCTGGTTAGAGTGGGAAGGGTTGGCACAGAGGTTTTTTCCTGATCACTTGGTTATCATACGTATTTTATATATAACTACATTATGCAGTATTGTTTATCATTTTCATGTATTACAGCATTATTGTTCTTTTGTTCAGTATCTAACCTAACGGTATTTAACTGCATTTATTGAGCTTTCTGACTTGTAAGTCACATAGATTTTTACATATATATATAAATAGTAAAAATCCCTTTACTTTTGTCCCTGTCCTACAGCGGGCAGTGATGGCCCAGTGGTTAGAGAGTTGCCCCTGCATTGGAAGATTGTGGGATCGATTCCCTCACCAGTACGTTGCCCTGAGGTACCCTTGAGCAAGGTACAGTCACCGTCACTGCTCCCCGGGCGCTTTCAATAGCTGCCCACTGACACAAGTGTGTTTTTTCTTGAATCAATAGCTCAGATTTACTGATTTAATTTTCATGTAAATCACCTGATCTCACACACACACACAACATCATGCTTCAGCAGTGTTTGCATGGGTTAAATGCAAAGGTCAATTTTAATTGTGGTTCACTGTGTGCTGTCATTGTCACTTTCACTTTCAGTGTCTCACACCACTGAGTTCTCACAGGAGAGCAAGCAGTTGCACCTTCAAACAGTTACATTTTGTCCAGTGTCTTACATCTGTCTCACCCATTCCCGGAAGCTATTCAGCAGCAAGGTCCCACAGAAAGCCCACTGGACCACGCCTGCTTCAGGAAAGTGGTCGTGTCGCATCTCTCTGAGTCCGTTTGATTTTTTTTACCTCGTTTACTTCAGACTTCGTTTCAAATTTAGGCTCACACTTCAATTTTCCACGACAGTAACTGTACAGATAAATGTTGGATCCAGTCAACCTGGAACTTGGTGTCCCGGTTTCTCAGTTGCTTAAACTCATCATCAGAAGTTTCAGAAATGAAAGTGGAAGTGGAAAATGAAGGTGAATATATTTTTCCATTGTGAAACAGCACAGCACACAGTTCAACACAATAAAATGCAGACATTGATTGGGACAGTACCTTGCTTATGGATGCGTAAGAGCAATTGATGAGCCTGTGGGAGTGAACGGGATTTTCAGTCCTCTCAACCCCACTCTGGACAGACGGTTAGGGGAAGGAGTGAGTGTTTTAAACCTGAGAAGGAAATTGCATTTCCCTACATCCTGAAATGAACATTCACAACAGTGAGCTGGGCCTGTGCCAGCGTGCTGAAGCATAATGTTGTGCGTGTGTGATCAGGTGATTTACATGAAAATTAAATCAGTAAATCTGAGCTATTGATTCAAGACAATGATGATTCACGCGTGTCCATTTAAATCTAAATATTTCAAAGTCTAAGGAAGATTTATGCCAAATGCAGTGTTACCCTTAGTGTAGCTTTAATAATTGCACAAAAACACAGAAGGTAAATATGAAGCAAAACCAACATTGTTCTTCCAATCTGGACATGAATCTTTATTGAAAATGATTCAAAAACATCATAAAAGTCCATTTAAATAGCAGTATTAGAATTACGTTGAATCACTTGTGATTTTCTGAATTGTCTGTTCTGTCCCACTTGTTGTAAATCTCAATCTGACCCAGTGGCACTTCTTCTCAAAATTGTCCTCCAACAAAAACGGTGCGGTCAATGGGAGAAGATCCGTATCCACTGATGTGATCCAGGAACTTTCAAATGGTCCTCTAGTGCAGGTTGTCTTCAAGAAGGCCGGGTCCCTGTCTGGAGTCTCTAATACAGGAGGACTGCTGCAGTGGGTGCCTACATAGAGCACTGACAGAAAGAAGGAGATAGAGAGGCAAACAAACAAACAAGGTTAATTCAAGACTAGTAAATAGGTTGACCAAAAAAAATAAAAATCTGATTAAAAATATGATTACCTTTTTCTCTTGACGTGATGCTCCTTGTCCAAACTCCAAATCATCTAAAATGCTGAGAGGCTCTGGGTTGTATAATCAGCAATTGCATCTGAAAAACAGACACCGAAGCGCACACACGCACACTCTCACAGAAAAGGAAAAAAAAAAAGAAAAAAAAAAAAAAAAAAAAAAGACATTAATAAGAAAACATTACTATTAGATAAAAGGTACATAATGGCCTAAAGTGTTCTGCAGTTGATTAAAATCCTGGGGTTGGTCCTGGAGGTCTGCTGAAAAACACATTAGGTGCCGGTGTCTCCAGGGTCTGGATGTCATCAGACTCATGAGACCTGAAACGACCGTCCTTGTCGATGGAGATGCCCTTAAACGTCACGGCCATCGTGGTGCTCTGAAAAATAAACACACAGAAGTGATGCTTCTGAAATGCTTTCATGTTGAACATGTACTTAAAAAGAGGCATACATCACTGGTAGCTACACATGATTGGGTAACTACTAACTGCTCACCAGGTGAACATCCTGCGCTAATGATTCTGATGTTTCAGTGCGCAGGCAGGCAGACCTTCACCTCACTGATGACCCTTCCTACGCTCTGAATGAACAGATGACATGATCATAAGAAACAAATTCAGAGCGGGACAGACTTATCATTCAGTCGAGACTAGTTTTACCTTGATGTAGGCGGCAGCACTGGCTCGAGCAAAATACAGCGGCGGAAGCATGGAAAGCAGGAAGCCGCTCCAGTGACACACATGTAGCGAGAGCACATAGAAGAACTCGTTGCTCAGCACCCACCAGCGTTCAGTCTCAAGCCCGTTGTAAAAGGCCATGTGCTGGAGCTTCACCTCCACCAACTGCAGGAATCATCTCATTAGGGAAATGGGAGAGTTCCTCAAAGTGTTTGTTTCACTGTCTGACCACCTCACCGGTTAAAGTCAGAACCCCCCCACCATCCATGCTCAGAACAGCTTGAATGAGGCCCTGTTTGAGACCGCGTTGTATCATTATTAATATCTTCCATTACTCTCACTGCTTCTCGAATTTCATCTAAAACTACTGTCATTCCATAATTAGGAAAAAGAGCTGCAAAGAATTTTTTAGCTGGTTGTGCTACAAGTTCATGAGAATGAAAAAAATCCAGTTTGTGTAAACGATTAAGTCTAGGATCAGTAGTGTGTCTCAAGGCTGGTATGACATAAGCTGCATAACATGTACCTGACCAGTGTCCAGTCAAATAATTGTAAACTGTGTTACCACAAACGTACACTGTCCCCCTTGAGAGCCCATCCTGCACTTCTCAATCCATTTTTGACCATCGAGGAACCGTCGGTGTACAGCACCAGATCGGGATTCTGCAAAGGCCGTTCTTGACTCCATTTTCGTGATTATTTCAACACAATCACGGTCATCAATTTCTGTGTCTGTTGGGAGTAGGGTTGCAGGGTTGGACAGGCTTGCTTTTTCAGTGACAAGCTTAGATGATTCCAGAACAGTGTGACCATTTTGCCCATCGAGCGGCAGTGACTTGTGATGTTCGACTCCAGGTTAGCAGAATATGGACAGCGTGCGTTAACGGCCAAACGCGTTGCTTGAGCTGCTTGAAGATACGGACCCTATCCAAGGGCCACGTTATCCAGTTTTGCTGAGTAGTATCCGACGGGTCTCCGCAAACCACCATGATCTCGTGAAAGCGCTGCTGTCATGTATCCATCACTTTCATGGACATTCAGTGTGAAAGGTTGTCCTGTGTCTGGAATTCCCAGAGCGGGTGCTTGACAGAGCGCCTTTTTCAAATTTTAGTAAGCTTGGATTTGTTCTTGGCTCATCTTGATTGAATTGGTTGAATCCTTCCGTCCTTTTAGCAGATCGTTCAGAGCTTGTGCGATTCACGTGTCCGAATCAACCCATGCTCGGTTGTAGTTGCACAATCCCAAGAAAGAGCGCGATTCCTCGATTGTTTTTGGCTCTTTTGCTGTCTTGATCGCTTGTGTCCGATCTTGAGTGATTTCTCGTTTCCCATGTGAAATCTTTTGTCCGAGATGGACAACCTCGGCTTGCGTGACTTGAGCTTTGTTGAAACTTGCTTTGTGATTTTTTTCATGTAGAAGATCCAAGATATGCAAAACATCTTATTCATGTTGATCTTCTTCCTCTAAAGCAATCAGGACGACATCATCAACGTACTGAATGATTGTTGGTTCCCTTTCTCTTCTTCCTCTGATGGGAGTATGGCGGGCAGGGACATGATCAGTGTCACTCTCTCTTTCGCGCTCACTTTCATTCACTCTGTGATTTTCTGCATGTTTTTTCTTCACAGAAGGTTTGATGCGCTAGTTGGGGAGCACATTTTCTCATTCTCCTTACTTCCTGTGACTTTCCCTTCCTCCAGCAAACCCCGCTGTTCCTTCTCCAGTGCACTGAGATCAGGATACAGTTTGTTGGCTGATAAAGGCTGGGCTTCTCCCAGAGGGAAAGAAGGGGGAGCCGTGGACGTCTTCTCCGTGCTTAGATAAGCAAGCATCACAGACATTGACTCATAGGGAGGGTCGGAAGGAGGGACACCGCCATCATTGAGAGGGAGAGAAGAAGATGCTCCGCCCCCCTCGGGTCGTTCCTGCACACCTAGCTGCTCGGCATTTGCTCCGTTTGCACCCGATAGCGACGCATCTCTTTCCGCTCTTACCCTCTTCAACTCCTCTGCTAATTTGGTTGTTTATCTCCGTGTCCTTTTTCTGGACCTCAGCATCCTTTTTCTGAACTTCAGCGTTCTTTTTCTGAACCTCAGCGTTGTTTAGCTGGACCTCGGTGTCCTTTTTCTGAACCTCAGCTTTCTTTTTCTGGACCTCGGCGTCCTTTCTCCGAACCTCAGTGTTCTTTCTCGAACCTCTTCAACCAAAGCAGTTAATCTGGACTGGTTGGCCTGTGACTCTCTATCAGCTTCAGTTTTTCACATCATCTCACTCCTGCATCTGAGCTGACTCAGCACAACAAGTGTCCATTTCAACTTTTTCTCACTCTTCATCAGCTCTGTTTTGACATCAGCATTATCCTCATACTTATGCACAATTTTCTGTTCAATCTCATTCAGGTTAAACAAGCCTTTTATATACACGTCGAGACTACCGATTGTGTGATCCTCGTCAACGTCCGGCACTGCCACACCTTTATCCTCGGTATTTGTCAATTTTTACTTTCAACAATTTCTCAAAGTTACAGTTTTACCCAAGTACTTGATTTCTTTTTGTCAATTTTTCAAAATTTCTGCACTATTTTTTTTGATGCCATTGGAAATTTCCCCATTACAAAGTTGCTTAAATCTTCACCACAGACTTCTTTCTAGATTGATCTTGAAGAGGAGGGAGTTTTTATGCACAGCAGTTATCCTCAACTCAGCAGCAGATTAAGGTGGTAGGAGGCCTCATCTCTGTCACAGTGCCAAAACCTCTGTTCCTGATTTTTAAATGAAATAAAATCATCCTACAATCCATCAGTATCTTCAGGGTGGTTGGGTCAGTCATGCATTCGCTGTTGCAGTATGGCGGTCAGTTTTAAGGATATGGTGTCATGTGAAAAAAGTATAAAAACTACTCAGCAGTTCAGTCCAGGTGGCAACATTTGGTCAAGGCGGGCTCTGTAGAGACTCGTGTGGTTTTTTTTTGCTTTCTGCTTGGAAAGGACACTTCAGTTAACCTTTATCCTTTTCTACTATAGCTAAACGAAAAGATCTGAAAAGATAGCAGGTAACGTAGTCGTGGTGGAGCGGTTCTGGCGATGGATTTGAAATCCATTGGGGCCTCCCCGTGTAGGTTTAAATCCTGCTGACTACGTAGAGCTGTTGTCCGCATGGGCGAAGGAACTTTCGGTTTAATGTCTCAAAGGCTGAATTACTGCTTATTCCACCCAATCAGCCTCTCACACTATAGACTCTTCCTTTCTCTCCCAACCGAGACACTGAGTAAGCTGGTGTCATGATAGATGAACAGCTTTCCTTACCGACCATGTCTTCTGTTTCCTGGTCGTGCTGCACTGCTTCGTACAACGGGAGAAAAAAATAAGGCCGTTCCTGACTCAGTTTGCCACCCAACTCCCGGTGCAGGTTGTGGTTCTCCCACCTTTATCACTGCAGTGCTCCCCTTAGCAAGGCTCCTGGCCTACAAAAGTGAACCTTACAGACGGTCCTGTTCAATCAGTCAAACAGGGCTCACGTCAATCCACGGCTCGCCGACCTCCACTGGTTACAAGTGCCTGCTCATTTCAAATAAATACAAGCTGTAATATTAATGGCGGTGTACTTTTTTAACATACTGTTTAGTGGGGCAGAAGGCAGTTTTGGACACAGCCAGGCTTTTCTGCCGCACTAGAGGTCTCCGGGTAGGTAGTCATGGCCGAGCGGTTAAGGAGCTGGACTAGCAATCCATCGGGGTCTCCCTGCGCGGGTTCGAATCCTGCCGACTACGTGGAGCATTTTTCCACATGGACGAAGGAACATTCCTCAGTTTAATATCCTTGAGACAACTACTGCTCATGCCAGCCAATAGGTGTGTCACAATAAAGGCTCTTCATTTTTCTCCATTTCTCTCCAACAAAGACAGTCAGACAGCAGGTGTCATGACAGATGACCAGGTGTTTTTTTTTTTTTTTTTTTTTTTTTTTAAATCATGTCATGTGTTTCCTGGCTGTGCTGCTCTTTACAACATAAGGACAATCAGGCCATACCTGACTCACTTTGCCACTTTGTACAGCTTGTGCTTCTCTAACCTTCATTACTGCAAAGCTCTGCTAGCAGGTCTTCCAACCGGCAAGGCTTAAATCCTTAGAGAGGGTTGTTCTCAGTTAGTCCAAAGTGAGGTGAGGTGAGAGAGAACTCGGGACGGTTGAAGACAAACAAATTTGTCCAACGTCTGTTTTCACTTTAGAAGGCAAACACTCCACATGGGCAATATAGTTGTTTAAAAATGACTGTCCTTCAGTTGAACACTAGGAGATTTGAAATCCATTTTTTTGTTTTCCCAGGTTGTCTTTTGTATTGCAGTAATTGTTTGGAGATTTTAATGTTTGAGTGAAACTTACTTACCTGGCAGGGGAGATACCATGATCAGGAAGGTGGTTCACCCAGAGTGAGGCTCAGCCATTGCACTCCGATTACGCTGACCCCCAGATGTGGGAATCTCACTCTCTTCTCCCTCCTGCCATCCGGAAAAAGTTTCCGCAGCATACGGGCCTCCACTTCCAGGATGGGAAATAACCGTTTCCCCCCGGCCATCGGACTTCTAAATCGTTCATTTCTCCGCACCTATTATTCATCCATAGCTAGCTATTATCTATTTATTTTCTTCTTGCACTCTGCACTTTACTAATGCTGCTCTGTTACACCGTTAACACTGCCCAACAACGTCTTGTGTATTATGTTGTGTCTTCTGTTATGTCTCATGTTGTCTTGTGTCGAGCACCAGGGTCCTGGAGGAATGTTATTCGTTTCACTATGTACTGTGTATGTGGCTGAAATGACAATAAAATCCCACTTGACTGGACTTGAAACAGACAATATTCAAACACTTTCGCACAGCACTGTAGCTCCAACAGCAAACCTGAGCAGAAACATGAAAATCTATGACAGTGTCAAGCTAGGTGGGGTTCGATATCATCTGGGCCCAAGAGTGAATTGCATTCACTGTTTTATGGCAACTGTCCTTGAAATGTCACTATGTTTCACTGATTAAAAAGTTACATTAAAAGTAGAATAAACAGGACAAACGGTCTACCCTCCACATCGTTTGAGTGCATCTTTACTGGGGAATGACTCATATCACATGAAGAACAGGTAAGGCAAACCAGGGGTCGGGAGTTCAATTCTCACTGGGGCCCTCTGATATCCCGATCTGGAACTTCTGATATCAAAATGAAGAACGGTTACTCTCACTTTGCATTCAGTAGGAATAGGAGCACAGCAAGGTGTGTTTTGCTTTAATAGTGATCTTTTGGTGGGCAACCTGTCCAGGGTGTGTCCCCTGTCCTTCGCCCTGTGTGAACCGGGATGGACTCCAGCACTCCCCCCGAGACCCCACTTGGGACAAGCGGCAGAAAATGACTGACTGACTGTTATTTTGGTATTGTTCGTGGTACATTTTTATATGTTGGGTGGCAAAATGAGTCAGGTGCAGCCTGATTGTCCTTGTGTTGTTAAGAGCGGAACAGCCAGGAGACAGAAACATGGTCACAAAAACAGTCATCACTCCTGACACCAGCTCTCTCCCTGTCCTGGTTGGGAGAGAGAGATGAAGAGGTGATATTTTTATTGATATTGTGAGAGACAGACTGATTGACTGGGTTAGGGTGTGTCTACCTTCGAGGGTGGACAAAAATCCCACCCAAATCCTCTTCCACAGGGGAAGGCAGTTGTGTGTATCTTCAGAGTCGGGTCAGTAATGCGCGACAAGTGGAAGAAATTTCTCATGCTCAAACTAGAGTTCAGTGATAATTATCTAATGTTAGTTAGCTACTCCTTTCATGTTTTCAGACTGAAAAGGAACTTTCCTTTTAACTACATACCTCATTGTACCTAAGTGTGGCTGCGCCTCAAACTGTACACTAACACACAAAATAGTCTGTAAAGAGAAAATACATCCATCAAGTCATGCGTCGCTTTTGCAGTGGTCAGTTAGAGAGTTTCACGGACATGACGTCGTATGAAAAGTAGAAATGCTATACACAACCCAGTTCCAGTTCAGAGACTTTTCTCTTTGGTGATCGTGGCCCAGTGGTCCGCATACAAGCCCGGTCAACGGTGCCCATAATAAGATTGATGGTTTTGAGGCCAGTATTTGAAGGGCCCAAGGGAAGGCAGGAAGAGGATTGTTCTGTGTCCACTTTCTCCAGTCACAACACGCTGTTGCACCTGACAGTGAGGGCCGTCGAGGATCAAGTGACGGAAGCTGAGAGGAGGACTGCAAAGGTGGAATTCAGACCAGATGCTGGGAAAATACTGCAGAAGTGATAAGGCAGACGGCTAGAAATGTACTTGGTGTGACATCTGGAAGGAAGGAGGAGGATAAGGAAACCTGGTGGTGGAAGTCCAGGAGCGTATTCAAAAGAAGAGTGAGGCAAAGAAGACATGGGACAGTCAGAGAGATGGAGAAAGTAGACAGGTATACAAGGAGATGAACAGCAGGGTGAAGAAAGCCAAAAATAATGTGTTTGGTGAATTGTAGGAGAGGTTGGACAGTAAAGAGGGAGAAAAGGACCTTTACCGATTGGCTAGACAGAGAGACAGATGTGGGAAAGATGTGCAGCAGGTCAGGGTGATTAAAGATAGAAATGGAAACGTACTCACAGGTGAACAGAGCATGTTGGAGCAGATGGAAGGAATACGTTGAGGTGTTCAAAGGAGATGGCAGTTGAGTTTCTGACCAGATTGTTTAACACAGTCTTAGAAAGTGAGAAGATGCCTGAGGAGTGGAGACAAAGTGTACTGGTACCGATCTTCAAGAATATAGGTGATGCACAGAGCAATAGTAACTATAGAGGGATACGGTCGATCAGCCACACCATGAAGATATGGGAAAGAGTAGTGGAAGCAAGGTTAAGAAAAGAGGCGAGTGAACAGCAGTCTGAAAGCATATGACAGGCTGCCTAGAGAGGAGTTATGGTTTTGTATGAGGAAGTCTGGTGTTACAGAGAAGTATGTGAGTGTAGTTCAGGATATGTATGATGACAGTGTAACAGTGGTGAGATCTGCAGTGGGAGTGATGGATGCATTTAAGGTAGAGGTTGGATTACATCAAGGATCAGCACGGAGCCCATTCTTGTTTGCAATAGTAATGGACAGGTTGACGGATGAGGTTAAACAGGAGTCTCCGTGGACGATGATGTTTGCTGATGATATTGTGATCTGTAGTGAGAGTAGGCAGCAGCTTGAGGAGAACCTGGAGAGATGGAGATGTGCTCTAGAGAATAGAGAAATGAGTAGGGCAAAGACAGAATACATGAGTGTGAATGAAAGGGAGGAAAGTGGAGTGGTTAGGATGCAGGGAGTGAAGGTAACAAAAGGTGGAGGAGTTTAAATACTTGGGGATCAACAGTTCAGTGTAACAGGCGAGTGTGGAAGAGAGGTGAAGAAGAGAGTGCAGGCAGGTTGGAATGGGTGGAGAAGAGTGGATGGAGTGATTTGTGTGACAGATGCGTACCAGCTAGAGTAAAAGGGAAAGTTTACAGGATAGTAGTGAGACCAGCTATGTTGTATGGGTTGGAGACCGTGGCACTGACGAAAAGACAGGAAGCGGAGCTGGAGGTGTCAGAGTTAAAGATGCTGAGATTTTTCTTGGGTGTGACAAGGGTGGACAGGATTAGAAATTAGTATATTAGAGGGACAGCTCAGGTTAGACTAGGTTAGAATAAAAACAGAGCATAAACAGCAAACACAGAGCACGAACACACACACGAGCATAAAACAGCATAAAGAACAAACAGAAAATTAACTTAGGAGCATAAAGAGAGCAAACACGGCGCATAAACACACAGCATACAGAACATACGCAAAATATCAAAAACACACACAAACACAAATGAGAATAAAGAGCATAAAGACCAAACAAAAGAATACACAGAGCATAAACACAAACGAGCATGAAAACAAACAAGCATAAACAATAGAGCAAAAAGCACAGACACAAACGAGCATAAACAAACGCCACAGAACAAATACAGAGCATTAAGAGCAAAACAGAGCATACGCAAAAGAGCATAAGCAACAAAACAAAAAAGCAAACAGCATTAAACAGAACAAACACTGTGCATAAACGCAAAAGAGCAAAAACAGAAACACAAACAGAACATGGAGAGTGCAAACAGAGCAAAAACACACAAATGAGAATAAAGAGCAAACACAAAAGAGCACAAAACAGAACAGAGAGAAAACACGACGCATAAACAGAGCATAAACGCAACGGAACAAATACAGAGCGTATGCAAAAGAATATAGAGCAAACACAGCATAAACACAGAGCATGAACAGCGCAAAATCACAAACAGAACATAAAGAGTCACCCACCGTCGTGATTTCGGAAGGTAGTGCGACACCGAGGGGTGTCCGAGAGAAGGACGCTCAGAGCCGGGTAAGGGGAAATCCCCGGTGGCTCGGTGCCCTGGAAGTGGGATTTCCTGGGAGAGCAAAGAAGAGGAGGAGGAGAAGGAGGGATAAACGCTCGGCCGTTAAAACACGCAGCCAGGCACGCCTTTTAGTGAACGGTTTCCACGGTGGCGCCGGCGCTTTGGAGACGCTCCCTCCAGGAAGTGCTCGGAGGGATGCCTCGAACGGATCCGACCTGTCTATCGCGCGCTCCTTTTTGGACGAACACGGACCTGGAACCCCCGGTCTGCCTGTCGCTATGGATAAGGAGAGGTTACCTCGGATGGTTCGACCCATCCTTCCTTCTGTCGGCAGAACGGTACACCTGACTCGCCAGGGGCAGGCCGCCACCCGGTCCGTAAAGGATCGCCATGGGTAGCGAGCTCCTCCCCGTCTCGCTTGCGGGTCAGCCTCGGCCGGGAAAGCTCCCCCCCGGTAACGAATGTCGCCTAGGCAGGCGCAGACGACCCGTCCTGTCTCAGTCGTCCCACGGCTGTCGAGCCAGTCCTCCGGCCCACCCTTTGGTAGGGGGCCTCCGTCGGTCTGGCATCGATGGGACCTCAAAACCATTTCCCGATTAACCCCTGACAATGGCTGGCGGACGGGTGGCGAAGATGGCCAGGGCCAAGGTCAAGGTCAAGGTCAGGGTCAGGGCCAGGGCCAGGGCCAGGGCCAGGGCGGCAGCAGCAGGATTTTGGCATGGCTAGGCGGAAAGGAAAAACCCGAAATGGAAGGAGTTGTCGGCTCCAGAGCGGAAGGAGAAGTATCCTGGCCGACCTTGCCGCGGACGCTGAAAATGAAGTCCGCCCTGCCCTGCCCTTCCCTCGCCGCACCCTACCTTTAGCACTCTCGCTCACCCTTCCCGCCGACCAGCCGTCATCCACCCGAAGCCTCGACGCTTCAACCGTTCCTACCCCCAAGGCCCTCCTCGGTTCTCGGAGCA
>JABMDN010000237.1:0-22642 GCA_017165825.1 Hepsetus odoe
GGTCCAGTGGTAGGATACGTACAGTTGCAGGTTGGAATCTCACTTCTGTTCTTAAGTAAAACGTTTCTGAACCCCAAGAAGCTCCAGGGAGATTGTCCCTGTAATCAGCAATTGGAAGTTGTTCTGGAGAATAATGTGCTCAGCTGTGCACACTTGGATAAGTGTCTTTCAACCTTTCAAAACTTTACATAGAAAAAATCCTTCTTAAAGACTTACTTAATGGTCATTGAACAGAGAAAAATGTTAAAAGTGCTTGACTGTTGTGGGATAAAATGATTCACAAAAAAAAAAATACTTCAAAGTGTCATAAATTGAATAATTCAATTACCAAGTCAACGCCAACTTACAATATTCAGTATGGTTAGACTAACTTACATGTACCAATAATTCTTGCCAGCGTTGGTGGTTCAGTGGTAAAATTCTCACTTCCCAAGTGAGAGATCCGGGTTCGATTCCCGGCCAATGCAATGACTGGATATTGGAACTGTCTGTTACACTTTGCACATAAAACTTTATCTTAAAAAGTTCCTGAATGATCATTCAATACAACAAAAAAAATCGATTCATCCAATCATAGATACATCTCTGTTTGTGAAGAAATTAAATTTTTCCTTGTCAGAATTAGATGTAGAGAAGCACTGAGTATCGTTCTCTCCTACTGACCTTCTGTTCTGTGTTCTTGATCCCACACGTTCAGCCCCAAAAATACTTTCTATTCTGGAAAAGTCTGGTACTTTCTCAGCTGGTTATATAGTGTTAGTGAAACTTATTTTAAGTGCAACTATATTTAGTTTTTTAATCTCAAGCTGAATCGTGAGTCAGTCAACAGTCTAAATTAATGATATAATAATTAAAAAAAAACCAGAGTGATCTGTTTTGGAGATGAAGCCTGTTTACTAAGCCTTACACTCCATAACCACAATGTCATTTCACCATCCTGACGCAGTGTGTTCATGTATACAGTATCTTCTTTTTTAGGGCGATTCCTTGTTCCAAGGAAGTGCAATTACTTCACACCTTTGCTCCACAATACAGAAAAGTCACGAGACCACAGAAAACCTTAATACACTTCAAGTAAAAGTAAACAAGAGGTTCCACCAAACTCCACCTGCAGTAGTTTTTCAATGTCAGGAAACAACTGAGTGATGATGGAGGCAATTCTACTCGGAGAGGAAAGTTATGCTTTAGGACACCAGCTCATGTTAGCCACTGAAGACTGTAGAATTAAACATTTAGACAGTTGTGCCATTTTCTATCAGGAAAAATACAATAAATAAATAAATAATAAATTAAACGTTGGCAAACTCACCCATCTCTCTCAGTGTGACTCTGCTCCTGTACACAGTAAGGCTTCAGCCCTGGCAATGACCTCTGACCATAATGGAGTGAAGTCTCAGATATTAGGACAAAATTCACTGCTCTTGTTTTCAGTATAATTCTCCTGCACACAGAATGAGTGTCCATCCTCCACTTGCAGTCTTCCTGCAGACACCACAGTGGAGCAGGATGTTCAGTACTCAGATGAACTTTAGCAGCTACACTGTGTTCACCCAGTGAACAAATCCTGTCATTACATCTACACTGAACTTTAAACACGCTCTCTGCTGAAGGGTTCTGGATCCTGGACTGAAAGTAAAATGCAATCATTTGGCTTTTAGTATTTTAAAGGAACAGCTCTGTGTGAAACACAATCCAAATTTAGTGCAAAAAAAGTCACCAGCTCAAGCTTTTTTAACACAAAATTGTGCATTTGCTGTTTTTAACATACTGGACTTTTAAAAATTTGATTTGGTGATCTGCAGGGGTTCTAACAATTTTATAGTAATATTATAGTAATGGTTTAACAACTAAGTCTAGATCTAATAGATCTAATAAAGATTGAATGTCCACACTGTCAATCCTGCAATCCCAAAAGATGGGAAGAAGCTGCAGACAGCAGACTGAAAACCCCAGAGCCTCCCTGCGCTGCCCCTGTGACTCTGAGCCAGACGGTGCTAATCCTTAATAATAATCCTTTTTATTTATAATCCCACGAATGGGACATTCACTCTCTGCATTTCACCCATACAAACATGTGCTATTGAAAGCTCCCAGGAAGCAGTGATAGGGACAGCACCGTGCTCAAGGGTACCTCAAGGCAACCTACTGGGAAGGGGTTCGAACCCCTGATCCTCCGATCATGTGGCTGACACCCTAACCACTAGGCCACCGCTGCCCCTAGTGCTTGCAGTGAGCCTGAGCCCTTGACTGGGGCTGTAGCCGGCGGTGAAGCACAAGTGCTGGGGTATGGCTACCACTTTGGAGCATGCTTAACCTCCGGTCGCCAATGAGTTCATCCCGGAGACACAGGCGGACAGCACTCCCTGTTGGTCTGGAGGACAGCTGCCCTCTAACGTCTCTTGCTGTGGTCCATAACGGGGCAGATCTCCTCCAGCCAGCTTTGTCTCTAGTGTCCACAGCCGGTTGACCAGAGTCTCCGCCCATGGCCAGTTCTCTAGTGTCGGCTCCTGCGACTGCGCAGAGGGGCGGCCGGGCTGAAACACATTAATCTGCAGGATTTATTCAGTAGCTCTTAATATCAAGAAGGAGCCTGAGACTTACATTAAAGATGCTGTTTTAGAGAGAATCGTGTCATGATGAGGGCATATTCAAAAAGAGGCAAATAGGCATTTGAAAATAGTCCAGATATTGTTTTAATGAGCTTTTTATATAGATTTTTATATAATACACCATCTAAAAAGAAAGGTAAAATAATACACCTCTCTGAACCATTTTTAGTGAAAGTGACTATTTTTGTCATTGTGAAATACTGCACAACACACAGTGGACCACAACGACATTACACCTCTGCATTTTACACACACACATGCAGCAGGGAGCACCTACTGAAAGCACCCAGAGACAGTGACAGGGACGGTACGTTGCTCAAAGCTAGTCTGGGATTCAAACCCACATCCTTCTGACCCTGGGGCCAGCTCCTCAACCATGAGGCCACCACTGGGAGGGCTCCAACCACAACAGCTCTCCTGCCAAGACTGCAACTGTGTTAGAATTATACATGAAGTGGCTGCAACTAGATTCATATTATAAATAAAACCAAATTAGATCTAAAATTAATGTTTACAGATCTTTGGCAAAAAATAAAGCCCAGCATCCTTCTGAACGTAATTT
Source organism: Hepsetus odoe (assembly GCA_017165825.1). Classification (NCBI taxonomy): domain Eukaryota; kingdom Metazoa; phylum Chordata; class Actinopteri; order Characiformes; family Hepsetidae; genus Hepsetus; species Hepsetus odoe. The sequence continues at coordinate 3,172 of JABMDN010000237.1, forward strand.
GGACGTCTCCCAGCATAATGGAGTTTTGGCTTTAGAGCAAGACTGCAAATAGTCTGAGGTCTCAGTTAAAAAAGTGAGCTTTATCTTAAATATAATCAATACAATCATCTAAATGGTGAGTGTTCCAGATATAAAAGAGCAGCGTCCTAAAATAAATGCCAGTGAGAACAGCAGTTTGAAGAGGCAGTCAATATTGAAATTACCATTTTAAATAATAAAACTAAAAGTAATCCTGAAACCCAGTTAGAAGACTTTATACAGTGGAAATTAATTTACTATAAAATCCAGTAAAATAAAAGAGACATGTGTGTAAGTGACATTATTAGAGTTTATTTCACAAAACCTTCATGAACACATTGATTAAAGCCTGAAACACAGTCGGACTGTAGTTTAATGTTCAAACTAAAGTATAAATATAAAGTGTGGTTCACATCCCAACCAATAAATTATACATTAACTTTGAGATATGATGTAACTCTACTTTAACTTATTTAAAGATATTATAACTGAGATATTTATACAGTAGCTAAGCAGCTAGTCAGCAAACAAAACAATGTATTAAAACAGGCTTTTATTTTGAAATAAAAAATAAGACTTGATTTATGTTGATTAATGTTGAGCTCATTTTTAGACCTCACACACATCTACACTTTCCAGACTACATTACTGAATGAGTTAATAATGGCTGTGTTCTCATTTATACACTGTGGTAGAATGTAGTTTGGGACACAGCCTGCATGCACATATGTGACGTCATAGAAGCCCCGCCTTCACATGGGTTCGCGCTAATGAGCGTTTCTTTTCTTTTTCTTTTGCTTCTTGTAGTTTTCTTCTTTCATTCTGTAAAGTGGAAGATTGACTGACCATGGAAAAGTAAATAAATGCTGAAGCACTATTCCGTCTGCCTACAGTAAACAGGGTGGAGCTGTAAGACCTTTGCAAAAAGGATGGAAATGGCTGTAGTTAAAACTTATTTTAAGAGGGAGGAGCACAGGGTGACATTTAAGCGTGGAAGGTGCTCACAGGTGGATTATATTCTTTGCAGGAGGGTCAGTCTGAAAGAGATTGGAGACTGAAAAGTAGTGGCAGGGGAGAGTGTAGCTAAACAGCATAGGATGGTGGTCTGTAGGATGACCTTGGAGGTCAAAAAGAGGAAGAAACTCTGGGCAGAGTCAAGGATCAAGTGGTGGAAGCTGAAGGAGGAGGACTCCAAGGTAGAATTCAGGCAGGATTTAACACAGGCACTGGGAGGTGTTGAACAGCTACTAGATTGCTTGGAAGCTACTGCAGAAGTGATAAGGCAGATGGCTAGAAATGTACTTGTGTGACATCTGGAAGGAAGAAGGAGGATAAGGAAACCTGGTGGTGGAATCAAGAAGTCCAGGAGTGTATTTAAAAGAAGAGGGAGGCAAAGAAGACATGGGACAGTCAAGGAGATAAAGAAGGTAGACAGGTGTACAAGGAGATTATATGAGAGGTTGGACAGTAAAGAGGGAGAAAATGACCTTTTTGATTGGCTAGACAGAGAGACAGATCTGGAAAAGATGTGCAGCAGGTCAGGGCGATTAAAGATAGAAATGGAAACGTACTCACAGGTGAAAAGAGTGTGTTGAGCAGATGGAAGGAATACTTTGAAGAGCTTAATTAAGAAAATGAGAGCGAGAGAAGATTGGATGATGTGAGGAGAGTGAACCTGGAAGTGCAGCAAATAAACAAGATGGAAGTAAGGGCAGCGATGAAGAGGATGAAGAATGGAAAGGCTGTTGGACCGGATGACATACCAGTGGAAGCATGGAGGTGTTTAGGGGAGATGGCAGTTGAGTTTCTGACCAGATTGTTTAACACAATTATAATATCTTTAAATAAGTTAAAGTTGAATTACATCATATCTCAAAGTTAATGTATAATTTATTGGTTGGAATGTGAACCACACTTTATATTTATATTTTAGTTTGAACATTAAACTACAGCACGACTGTGTTTCAGGCTTTAATCAATGTGTTCATGAAGGTTTTATGAAATAAACTTGAAGAAACTTTAAACATTAAACACTTCAGATGTTTTTCTTCCAATCACTTCCACAATTCTGTGTGAACATTTTTGACTATTTGTGAATGAGTTCATCTCAACATTTTAATTACCCAGAATAACTTTAAATCAGTGTTTGTCTCCTTTAGGGATTTAATCCTGCATGTGAAAAGGTTTTGACAATTGCTCTCTTGTACTGAATTTGACCAATTAGCAACTTGAGCATTACAATTTACTGTTGAGTAGAAGTATAAATAATTGTATGTCCTTAATCCCACAGATGGTGATGTTGAATAGTTAAAGTGGTTTCAGATGGCACTTAACACCATCAACAGTTCCGAACAGAAAACCACTGCCAGGTGTTTCTGTAGTGTAGTGGTTATCATGTTAGCTTTACACGCGAAAGGTCCTCGGTTCGAAACCGGGCAGAAACATTATTTAATCCAGAAAGTATAAAAGATTTGACAGTGGTTCTTTGGCCTTTTCATTAATCTACTAGGTGCTTCAGTCAACATGGGTCAACAGGAGAATCTCAGAGAGTGTCAGTAATGATAATCGCGTTTTCTCACCTGCTAAAGGTCCCTAGTTGGAAGGATCTGACAGTGCTTTTTGTGCCTTTTCTGTAATCTACTAGCAGCTTCAGTCAACAATGTTCAACAGGAGAATCTCAAACTGAGTTTCAGTAGTGATAATCACATTTTCTCATGAATTTGACAGTGGGTTTTCTTGCCTTTTCTGTTAGCTACGTTCCCACTTGGAACCTGAGCAGAAACATTATTTAATCCAGCATGTATAAAGGATTTAACAGTGGTTTTGTTGCTTTTTCATTAATCTACCAGCAGCTTCAGTCAACAATGGTCAAGAAGGAGAATCTCAAATGGATATTCAGTCGATTTTCATGATCACGTTTTCTCACCTGCGAAAGGTCCCTACTTGGAAACTGAGCATAAACATTATTTAATTCAGCATGTGTAAATGATTTGACTTTGGTTTTCTGGCCTTTTCATTAACTCAGTGACAACTTGAGAGTTCTATTGCAATGTTGAGTAGAAGTATGAACAGCTGAGGATCTTAAATCCCACAGAGTTTGATGTGAAATAGTTGAGGCAGTTTTAAACTAGAGTTTATACCATCAACAATTCTCAACAGAGCCCTGGTGTGAGGAGTTTCTGTAGTGTAGTGGTTATCACGTTCGCCTAACACGCGAAAGGTCCCTGGTTCGAAACCAGGCAGAAACATCATTTAAAGGATTTCACAGTGATTCTGTAGGTTGGTCCACATCAGTAATAAACACCCAACTTCTATTAACATAAAAGTAAATGTAGTTTCTAAACACTTTCAAATGTACAAACTCACACCTAAAGAGTAAAAAATAATCTCCATCTGATGTGCACGTCACTGCTAAACAAAGATCATCTCATTGCACACAAGGCACTCTGATTCCAGACTGTTTTCATTGTTACCCTGATGGTGGACTGAGCTCCCAAATACTGTCAGAGCAGAGACGTCCCTCTCTACCTTCATGTTGGATTCTCCGATTGAGAACCGAGGTTCGAGGAGTCAGTGATGAGGCGAAGAGGTTTTAAGCTATATCCAAGTTTATTAACAGAAGAGTAACAGAGTTCTTGCAAGATGTCAAAAGACTGGTCAGTGTTCCTCTCTATGTTGAATCCTTTCTCTCTCTAACTTGTACAGTTCAGAGTGTGCCTTTTTATCTCTCTCCGGGAGCTCCAAGGCCTCCGGTGGAGACAGCTAATCTAAGACTGTGACCTTGTTTGGGTGTTTTTAACGTGCAAAGAAAGCGTTACTCAGAAGAGAACAGAGAAAAATAGAGAATATATGCGTATATATATAAAATAAGTAAGTAAGTAAAATCAAGCTACAATCCGTCACTCCCCCCTGTGATTCTATGTAAAGCCATTGAATCAAAATTAAATCAATCATGCTAAATATTCAAAATCAAACTGCGATGAATGAATTAAACCATCCACATCTGGAGACAGAGAGACTACATTGACATGTACAGCCTTACACGTCCTGGAAACAAAGCATAGAACAGTCTTGATTATCAGGAGAATCAGAGTAATCGAACACATGAGTACAACAAAGACTTGAAGGATATGAGTGGCCAGAACCCCAAACGTGCTGGTAAACCATCCGAAGACAGAGGCGGTGTGCATTTTGACCTGTTTTCTAATCTCTGAAATTAGCGTCGAGACATTATGGGACACGTCTGGGATGAATGAGCAACACTCGTCCCCAATAACGGCACAAGTTCCACCTTTTTCAGCAAGCAAGAGGTCAAAAGCCAACCTGTTCTGGAGAGTCATGTGTCTCATATTGATTAGTACATGATTAATTTGATCTAAAGCACGCGTTGTATCATTATTAACATCTTCCATTACTCTCACTACTTCTCTAATTTCATCTAAAGCTACTGTCATTCCATAATTAGGAAAAAGAGCTGAAAAGAATCTTTTAGCAGGTTGTGCTACAAGTTCATGAGAATGAAATAAATCCCATTTGTGTAAATGATTGAGTCTAAAAGCTGGTATGATGTAAGCTGCATAACATGTACCTGACCATCGTTCAGGCAGATAACTGTAAGCTGTGTTACCACAAACGTACACGGTCCCGTTCACAGTGGGAGTGTCATCTGAAAAATATGCAGTTTTGAAAATCAAGGTAAACCGTACAGAATGATCATTCAGATTTACTATGACAGACGGTACTAAATGACATACACTAGCACGAAAATAAGGCCCAGAACCATTATTACTCCAACATAGATTCCCCTTGGGTGTGTATGCTAACTTTATGGGTGTATCTGGATTGGTTATTGGTCTTACGTGGTGATTAGCAGTTATGACTCTCATTACCCAAATCCTCACGTTTCAGAAAGGGCCAGGTGCAGTCGTGATCAGTGATGGCGAGGGGAACTGCAATTTGTGGGAATATTTCCGCGCCATGTGGAATTAGGCCACAGATCCAACAATCTGACTTGTTAAACACTTTTGCAAAACCATGCGCTGCAGCTATAAAGGTGTTTCCCCTTAAACCGTCATTGTGACTGACCACGAGGGCAACCTGTAAACACAAACACAAGAGAAGGTTGAACATCATGGTACTCTTCATACATATAAGAGCTATGTATTTATGTATGTGTATGTGTGAATGGGTTTACTGTCTTCAGGCTGGTTGAAGTTTCATCCACTTCGTTGCCCAGCAGCGGAGGCTACTAAGTTAGAGGTTACTAGCACTTCACCTTAGAGCTTTCCTCTATGTCAGGAACAAAGTTCACTCTCTTGCAGTGGCTGGCATGGATCCACCTCTTCTTGCCAGACACCTTCACTGCAGCAGATGTAATCAGGAGCACCTGGTATGGGCCCTCCCACTTTGCACCAAGTGGCTCTTTTTGTGGCTTTCGGACTAGCACCCACTCACCCGGCACCAATGAGTGACCCCCTCCCTCCGGCTGGGCCCACGCGCTGGCTACCTGTTGAGAGGCACATTGAACGGCATGTATCAGTTTGTCGCAGTATTCAACCAAAGCATCGCTAGCGAGGTGAACATCTGCTTGTCTCAAGTCAAAGCTTCCTGGCAGGTTCATGGGGTGGCCAGTGATAATCTCATATGGACTGAGTCCAGTTTTCTTGTTTGCTTTCGCTCTGATGCTGCACAGGACGATAGGCAGGGCCAAGGGCCAAGCAAGACCTTCTTGGTGGTATTTGGAAAGACGACTTTTGATCACACCATTCATTCTCTCCACTTGTCCTGAAGACTGAGGATGATGAGGACAATGGAATGTCCATTCGATGCCCATCAGTCGACAAATTTCTTGACAAACTGCACCTGTGAAGTGTGTCCCTTGATCTGAGTCAATGCGGCAGGGCAGGCCCCATCTCGGTATGAAATCCTTCACCAGGGTTTTCGCTGTGTGGGAAGCAGTTGCTTTTCGGCACGGTGAGGCTTCCACCCATCTTGAAAACTTGTCCACAATGACCAACACATCTGAATATCCATGGTTCATTGGTAAGGTGATGTAATCAACCTGCAGATGCAGAAAGGGTCCTGGCGGAACATTGAACACCTTCAATGTTGGGATTGGAGTTCCGGGTGCTGTGTTGTTTTTCTGACAGGTCATGCACTGACCCACAACTTGTTGTGCCTGAGCATGAAACTGAGGACTCCACCAGTGCTGGTTGAACCGATTAATCATTTTCTCAAGACCAATGTGTCCAACAGAATGGATTTGCTGTGTGAGATATGGAACTATTGATGCTGGAGCCACTGTTCTCTGTGAATCTCCAAATCTCCAAACATCGTCTTGATGAAGTTTTGCACCCTTTTCCATCCAAGTCCATCTTTCTTCAGCTGGGCTGTTGTGTTGCATGTTTTTGACGTCTTCCATGTGTTTGTGGAGTGCTCTGATACTGGCTTCGGCCTTTACGCTGGATCCACCTTTCTCTGCAGCGATTTTTGCAGCCTCATCAGCGAGAGCATTTCCTCTGTGTTCCATTGCGTCGGTTTTGGTGTGTGCTTTGCACTTCATGATTGACACTTCTTTTGGGAGTTGAACCGTGTGTAATAGTTCTTCCACGAGTTCTCCATTTTTCACTGGAGTACCTGCTGCTGTTAGAAATCCTCTTTGTTTCCACAGTAGTCCAAAATCGTGGACAACACCAAAAGCATATCTTGAATCTGTGTAGATGTTTGCTGTTTGGTTTTCAGCCAGTTTGCAGGCTTCGATTAGAGCTTTTAATTCTGCTTGCTGAGCGGAGGTCCCTTTTGACATGCTTCCGCTGATCAGAACATCTGTTTCTGATGTCACCGCCCATCCTGCACTTCTCAATCCATTCTTGACCATTGAGGAACCGTCGGTGTACAGCGCCAGATCGGGATTCTGCAAAGGCACTTCTTGGGTGCTCGCCACTTCCTCCATTGTCGTGATTATTTCAACACAATCATGGTCATCGATTTCTGTGTCTGTTGGGAGTAGGGTCGCAGGGTTGGACAGACTTGCTTTTTCAATGACAATATTGGATGATTCCAAGATGGTGGACCATTTCGCCCATAGAGCGGCTGTGACTTGTGATGCTCGACTCAAGGTTAGCAGAGTATGGACAGCGTGTGGACATTTGACCACCAGTGTATGATCTAACACCAGGCTGGAAACTGTGTTAACGGCCAAATATGTTGCTTGAACTGCTCGAAGACATGGACCCCATCCAAGGGCCACGTTATCCAGTTTCGCTGAGTAGTATCCAACAGGTCTCTGCAAACCGCCATGATCTTGGGAAAGCACTGCTGTCATGTATCCATCTCTTTCATGGACATTCAGTGTGAAAGGTTGTCCTGTGTCTGGAATTCCCAGAGCAGGTGCTTGACATAGCACCTTCTTCAAGTTTTGGAAAGCTTGGATTTGGCTTTGGTCCAACTCGATTGGATCTGTTGGATCCTTCCGTCCTTTTAGCAGATCAATCAAAGGTTGTGCGATTTCGGTGTACGAATCAACCCATGCTCGGTTGTAGTTGCACAATCCCAAGAAAGAGCGCAATTCCTTAATTGTTTTCGGCTCTTTTGCTGTCTTGATCGCTTGTGTTCGATCTTGAGTGATTTCCCGTTTTCCCTGTGAAATCTTCTGTCCAAGGTAAACAACTTCAGCTTGCATGATTTGGGCTTTGGTGAAGCTTGCTTTGTGCCCTTTTTCATAGAGGAAGTCCAAGAGATGCAAAACATCTTGTTCATGTTGGTCTTCTTCCTCTGAAGCAATCAGGATGTCATCAGCATATTGAATGACTGTTGATTCCATTTCTGGAAGTTCACGAAGGTGGTGTCTCAATGCCATGTGATATACTGTAGGACTCAGGTGCATTCCCTGTGGAAGACGGGTGAAATGATACTGTTGACCACTTATCGTGAAAGCGGTCCAAGGTTGTGACTCTTTGTCGAGAGGCACGGACCAAAAGCCGTTTGCCATGTCGAGAACCGTAAACCATGTGTGTTCCGGTTTCAGGACTTGGAAGATTGTACTAGGATCTGCAACTAATGGTGTCAATTTCTCAATGTATTGATTTGCCACTCTGTAATCAATTGTTAGGCGCCAAGAACCATCTGGTTTCCTTACTGGCCACACAGGGCTGTTTGAAGGATTGTTTGGTTTGGTGATGACGCCATTTCCTTCAAGCTGTTTGATGACTTGGACGATGCCTTCAGAGGAGGTGCAACTGATAGGATATTGCTTGGTGAAGGGCGAGGTGGTGCCCTTGAGCTTGACCGGATCCATCTTCAGAAGGCCGCAGTCAGTTTTTGTCTGTGCCCATATTGGATGTTCCTTCAGTTTAAGTTTTTCCAAGCGCCTCAAGTTCCAAGATAATTTTCCTTGTCTGATGTCCAATGATGAGTCAATTTGAAGCAGCACATCCAGTCCCAAGATTGGGGCTGATATGTCTCCGACCCATAGCACACATTCCTTAGTCACTGGTCCAATTTGAAAATCAATCTGGTTTGACGTCTGCAGGTGGATCACCTCGCCTCCTGCTGTGGTTACTTTCTTTCTATTTTTGCCTAATTGCAAATTGCATTGTTCTGCAACTCGTGTCGGGATACAAGTGATTTCAGCTCCAGTGTCTATGAGAAAATCAATTTCTGTGTCATTAATCGTTATGCTGGCATACAATCCATCTGCCCGATGCTCTACCAGTGCCAGAATTGACTGGAGAGCGGGCTCACTCAGTTTTTTGTCTCTGCTGCGCTTAGGAGCTGACACCGCTGACTCGAGGTCAGTTTGCAGAATCTTTCCATTTGATCAATTAGATTACTCTCTCCAGTGTCATCACTGCTTTGTGATCCGTTGCCATTGCCCTGATCACCTTGTGGCTTGTCATTCGCTTGATTCGGATTCTTCCGAAACCAACACTGTTTTGCCCAATGCCCATTCTTTCCACATATGAAGCAGGGTGTTGTCTTCTTATGAGCTTTGTTGGATTTTCTGGCCAATTGAGCCATTCGGACTTTCACTGCGAGGTCGGCTTCCATGCTTCCAGCTGTCTCAACAATTTGTGAGATACTTCTTCCTGCATCCTTCTCACAACCCGGGTACGTGACTTTCAAGAGCCTGGACAATTCTATGTTTAGTCCATCAACAAAGGTTGTCTTTAACGGGGTGCTATTTGCCTGGTCATAATTGTCTTCTGTGATGTTAGGAAACCCAGAATAATCAAGCCAAGCTTGTTTGAAACGTTCAGCATATTCGTAAATGCTTTCTTTTGGCTTCTGTTGGCAAGCAGTAATCTGAGACCAATTTGTTCGTTCTGGATTTAACTCATCAAGCCATTCTTTTATGGCCTCCCATCCCTCTTTCAGATTTTGTTTATCATCACCCAAAGCCAGGTGGAGTCTTTCTGTCAGTTTCTCCACCCGTGAGCGAGAAACCATTGCAGATAGGATCTGAAGTGCATCTTCTGGATGAAGCCGATAAATATCTCTTAGACGGCACAATTCTCTCCAGGTCTTTCTTGATCCATCCTTGGGATGAGGAGTTTCCTTAGACCATTTGTCAATTTTTTCAGGTTCCGCTGGAATGCTGGGACACCAAAGTTTTGTAGGTTATATCACCATCCTCTTCCTTAACCTTACCTCTTCTTTCCCTAATGGGAGCAAGGCGGGCAGGGACATGATCAGTGTCACTTTCGATTTCGCTCTTGCTTTCATTCGCTCTGCGAATTTTCCCACGTTTTTTCTTTGCAGAAGGTTTTCCACACAAAGTGTGTTTCAGTGGCGTGTCGTTGGATGATGCACTGGTTGATGAGCCCTGTTTCTCACTCTCATCCCTCCCTGTAACTTTCTCTTCCTCCAACAAACCCCGCTGTTCCCTCTCCAATGCTTTGAGATCTGGATACAGTTTGTTTGCTGATAGAGGCTGAGGGATGGGGGGAGGGTGAGCGGGCATCACAGGCATTAAAGGAGGGCACCCGAGCTTCGGGGCACAACCATCATTGAGAGGTGGGAAGGAAGATGCTCCGCCCCCCTGGGGTCGTTCCTGCATACCAGGCTGCTCGGCATTTGCTCTGTTTGCACCCGATAGCAACGCATCTCTTTCCACTTCTACTCTTTCCAACTTCCCCACTAATCTGTTTATCTCTGCATCTTTTTTCAGAACCTCAGCATTCTGTAGTTGGACCTCAGCGTCCTTTTGTCGGACCTCAGCGTCCTTTAGTTGGACCTCAGCGTCCTTTCTCAGAACCTCAGTGTTCTTTCTCAGAACCTCAGTGTTCTTTCTCCGTATTTCTTCAACCAAAGCAGTCAATCTGGACTGGTTGGCCTGTGACTCTCTATCAGCTTCAGTTTTTCGCATCATCTCACTCCTGCGTCTGAGCTGACCCAGCACAACAAGTGCCCATTTCAACTTCTTCTCACTCTTCTTCATAAGCTGAGTTTTACCCCAAGCCTTACGAATCACATCCAAAGACCAGATACCTCTGACATCAGCATTAATCGCATACTTTTCCACAATTTTCTGTTCAATCTCTTTCAGGTTCAACGAGCCTTTTATATACACGTTGAGACTACTGATCATGTGATCCTCATCAACGTCCATCACCACCACATCAGTATTTGTTGATTTCTTCTTTCCCCACATTATGACAGATTCACAAATTTTACGTTACTTAGTACAAAATTGTTTAAATCTTTGAATCTTCACCACAGACTCCTTTCTAGATTGAGCTTGCAGAGGAGGGAGTATGCTTTTTACACACAGCAGCAGTTATCCTCAACCCAGCAGCAGATTAAGACAGTAGGAGGCCTTACCTCTGTCAAAGTGTCAGCACTTCTGTTCCTGCCTGACTCTTGGTCAACCGTGTTGATTTTTTCCCATCTGTTCCTCAAGTCAATCCTGTCCGTCGTGACACCAACTGTTGGATTCTCAGTGTGTGTTCTAATCCTACTTCTGACAGTCTTTTGTCCTAAAATAAGCTCAAAGAATGCTCATTTCATGGGAAAGATCTTGACATTTCTGAGCAATTCTTGATTTAGATTTGTCAATCTAAAAAAAACCTGGTGATATTAGGACCAAGTCAAAATGGCCGAGTGGTCCAAGGCGCCAAACGTAAAGTTGTAACCTTCTTTGGCTGTTGAGGATTCTGGTCTCCATATCCCACTTCTTTGCTAAAAGAATGCTCATTTCATGGGAAAGTTCTTGATGAGCAATTCTTGATCCTTTTGTCAATCTAAAAAAAATCAGATGAAATGGGACAAGTGGCAGAAAATGGATGGATGGATGGATGGGAGAAAAGTCAGAATGGCCGATATAAATTTTCAATATAATCAACATCCTTTTTTTCTGACATTAAATTAGATGGCAGAGCACTCTGAGGTACCAGATGCAAAGTTGCAACCTTTCTTAGCTGTTGAGGATACTGGTCTCCATATCGAGGCGTACGTTCAATCATTTTTCCAATCCTTTTTTTTAGAATAATCTAAATGATGAGTGTTCCAAATATTCTCAAATAATCCAAATATTCAACCTTCCTTAGCTGTTGAGGATTCTGATCTCCATTTGGAGGCGTGGGTTCAAATCCCACTTCTGACAGTCTTTTTCCTAAAATAAGATCAAAGAATGCTAATTTCATGAGAGAGATCATGCCGTTTCTGAGGAATTCTTGTTCATTTAGTGAGTCTTAGAAACATCTTAATAGAAGTTCATAAAGAGGTCTAACCTTTTTTGATTGTTAAGGAGGCGTGGGTTCAGATCCCAATTCTGACCATCCTTTTTCCAGGTTATGCTCAAAGTGTGAAATTGACAACCCTTGTCATTGTGAAACCCAGCACAGCACAACAAAGTTCAACATCTGCGTTTCACCCATACACACATGTGCAGCATGAATCCACAATCTACCAATCCACTTCCACCTCCCTAACCACTAGGCCACCGTTGCCAGAATCTAAATATGAAGTGTGGTTCACATCCCAACCAATAAATTATACATGAACTTTGAGATATGATGTAATTCTACTTTAACTGAGATAAGAATATTTATACATTAGCTAAGCAGCTAGTTAGCAAACAAAACAGAACATATTAAAAGTCTTCATTTTGAAATGAAAATAAGACTTTATTTATGTTGAGCTAATTTTTAGAGAAGTCACAAAAAAGCTGCATCCTAAACTGCACTCATCTTCACTTTTTATACTACTTTACTGAATGAACTGATAATGGCTGTGTTCTCATTTACACACAGTGGTAGAATGTAGTTTGGGACACAGCCTGCATGCGCAGCATTGACGTCATTGAAGCCCTACCTTTACATTGATTTGAGGGGTTAGCACTAATGGGAATTCTTTTTTTGTTTCTTTTTGCTTCTTGTAAAATTCTTCTTTCATTTTGTAAAGTGGAAGATTTACTAACCATAGAAAAGTACATTTAAATTAAAGCACTATTCGGTCTGTCTACAGTAAACAGGTTGGAGCCTTAAGACGTTGTTGTTATAGATACTGTGAACTGATTGTTGAGGTTTTGAGCTGCTGATTGGCTGTTCGTGTTCAGCAACGTAAATTTCATTTTAATATAATTGTGACTATTTTTGTCATTGTGGGAACACACAGAGACCCACAACACAATTCCAGAGAACCCTACTGGTAAGGGATTTGAACACACAATTTTCTAATTCTGTGACCAACACCCTAACCACTGGGCCAGCACTGCACCCATCAACTTTAACCACAACGAATTCATGATTTTTGTAAAATGTTTTGAAACCAGCAAGAAAATGTATCTTAACACTTGAAACATATTTGTACAGTAGTTTCAGTATCTCTGCCTTTCACACGGAAGACTGGGATTTGATTCCCTGAAGGGGAGTTTTGCTTGCATTTTGCTCTTTTTGAGACCTGCCATTTTGGGGCAGCAGCAAATTAAGGAGTCTTCCCTGCTCTCTGACACAGGCCAGCAAAAACTGCTGCGTTGGCCGGGAATCGAACCCAGGTCAACTGCTTGGAAGGCAGCTATGCGCACCACTAGACCACCAACGCTACCACATTGCTTCATGGCACTTCATACCATGAAAACTTTCAATCCTATGTGAGCGCTCGACAGAAAACATTTTTCTCTTTGATGCCGTGGCGGTCTGGCGTTTCTGCACTTTGTGCTTTTCATTTTGCCTTTACACATGAAAGCTCCTCACTCCCAAACTGGGCAGAAACGTGATGGAACTTTTAAAATGCTTTTGGCTTAAACAGATGGCAAGTGACCTATAAAATTTGCCAAACACCACGAGTCTGGAGGACTTGAGGAGATTTGAGGAGTTGATCTCAAAATGCAGACTGGCAATGCTGGAATTTGACAAGCCAACAGAAAGACATTTCAAGACAATGTCTCATGAGGTTATTTTTGCAGATGCTTCCATTCTTCATGTACATACACGGTAAAGTTTCAAAGTCAACAACGCTGAGTTTAAATCAGCATGAACACACAAAGAATTGAACGCAATGCAGCAAAATTTGGTTTAACAATCAATCAGTCTGTGTCATAGTGATGCAAATCCTGATAAAGAACAAACAAAAAAAGAGCCAAACTTTCCTCTTTTCCCACAGTGACAACATTGGTCGTCTGGCAGAGCACGTGGAAACACTTGACTTTGTTGTGCGCCATTTGAGGAGCTGAGCTCAAATTACATATTGGCAGTGGTGGGAGGAGTCTTGCATGAAAGGACAGTTATGTCAGAATGCTGTTCATCGACTACAGTTCAGCATTCAACACCATCATCCCTCAGCACCTGAGTGAGAAGCTGAGGCTGCTGGGCCTGAACACCTCCCTCTGTAACTGGATCCTGGACTTCCTGACTGGGAGACCCCAGTTAGTCAGGATCAGTAGCAGCACCTCCAACACCATCACACTGAGCACAGGAGCCCCCCAGGGCTGTGTGCTCAGCCCACTGCTGTTCACACTGATGACCCACGACTGTGCAGCCAAGCACAGCTCCAACCACATCATCAAATTCGCTGATGATACAACCATGGTGGGTCTGATCAGTGGTGGAGACGAGGCAGCTTACAGAGAGGAGATACAAGAGCTGACGGACTGGTGCAGAACCAACAACCTGTCTCTGAACGTCGACAAGACTAAAGAGATGGTTGTTGACTTCAGGAGATCACGTCGGGACCACACTCCATTTATCATCAACACCTCACCTGTGGAGATGGTCCAGAGCACCAAGTTTCTTGGTGTTCACATCACTGACAACCTCACGTGGTCCCTCAACACCAACTCCATCACAAAGAAAGCCCAGCAGCGCCGCTCCTTCCTGCGCAGACTGAGGAAAGCCCATCTCCCACCTTCCATCCTCACCATCTTTTACAGAGGAACCATTGAGAGCATCCTGAGCAGCTGCATCACTGCCTGGTACGGGAACTGCAACGTCTTAGACCGCAAGTCCCTACAATGGGTAGTGAGAACAGCTGAGAAGATCATTGGGGTCTCTCTGCCCTCTGTACAGGACATTTTCACCACTCGCTGCATCCGCAAAGCAACCAGCATTGTGGATGATACCTCCCACCCATCCCACACTTTCTTCTCCCTCTTGCCATCCGGGAAAAGGTTCCGCAACATATTGGCCTCCACTTCCAGGATGGGAAATAGTTTCTTCCCCCTGGCCATCAGACTCTTGAACTCTTAAACCGCCAATATCTACCCAGTCGACCATTATCATCCTGTATTTATTTATTTATCTCATGTTGCACTCTGCACCTTAACAATAACACTGTTCCACCACACTGCTACACTGTAATCTACCTGGGCTGCTTTGTTCTACAACACTGTGGCCCTCTACGGATGAATGTCGTGCTGTCTGTTGTTGTCTGTCTTGTCTGCACTTGTTGCCCTGTTTTGTGTATTATGTTGTGTCTTGTGTCTCATGTTGTCTTGTGTCTTGTGTGTAGCACCAGGGCCTGGAGGAACGTTATTTCGTTTCACTGTGTACTGTGTATATGGCTGAAATGACAATAGCCATATATCATAAATCCTTAAATCCTACTTGACTTGACTTGACTTGATGAAACATTTGATGCAAATGACAGAAAGACATTTCATGACAATGTCTCACGAGGTCATTTTTGCAGATGCTTTCATTCTTGATGTACATAGATCTTAAGGTTTCAAAATCAATATTCAAGTTACTGGGTTGCAAACAAACATGCTTTGGCAGCAGTGGGATGCAAACCCAAACCCCCAAAGCAACTGGAGCCTGAATGCAGCACCTTAAACCACTCACCCACGCCAAATCTGAAAACAAAACATTTGCCTATTCCCTTTCCCGGTTATTTTGTAATCATCATTTTCTTTTTTTTCAAAAAAGAGCAAAGAATTATGAGGACATATTTGTCCCCCCACACTGTCAGTCTACTGTCAATATCACTGCTGTGCTGAGAACGATCCACAACCAACATAATACATTCTCACTGGAAGTCCACATTAGATCATCATTTTGGTAACCAGCTCAGATCAGTAACTGCTGATTAGCTATCACCACCTAAGTTACAAACTAAAAGCCCTTGTGACAAGTATGTACAGAACACTTTTTTTTTTTGACAGGAAAGAGAGAGTAGAGGTTTAAGGAAAGAAGGAGCAGGGATAGATGAGAGTAGATGGTTTGGGAGGGTTAGTCCCTGAGAAATTCCATGAACAGGTGGGTATTTAATCAACGTTTGAAGACAGCGAGGGACTCAGCAGTTCTGACCATCAGGGGGAGTTCGTTCCACCACTGAGGAGTCTTGGTGTATGTCTTCCTCTTTTTTCAACGGTGGGGGTTCAAGACGAGCAGTGCTTGATGGTCTGAGAGGATGAGAAGAGACACGGTGTTTGATTAGAGCAGACAGGTAAGTTGGTGCAAGACTGTTAGTAGCCTTGTAAGCGAGAGTTAAAGTTTTAAACCTGATACGAGCAGCCACTGGGAGCCAGTGTAGGTCCTGCAGCAGAGGAGTGGAAGAAGAGAACTTGGGATGGTTGAAGACGAGTCTAGCAGCAGCGTTTTGAATCAGTTGAAGTGGTCTTGTTGCCTTCAGTGGAAGACCTGCCAGAAGAGAGTTGCAGTACTCCAGTTTCGAGATGACCAGGGACTGGACTAGCAGCTGGGTTGCCTGGGTGGTGAGGAAAAGACAGAATCTTCTAAAGTTGAAAAGAAGGTGTCGGCAGGACCTAGAAATATATGCAATGGATTTCGCGCAACAGATGATTGGCCCAGACAGATTCCAAATTAGAATCTGTAAGCTCACTTAAAGCTGCCATGAGCCATATTTGAACCAGGGTTACTGCGGCCACAGCGCAGAGTACTAAACACTATACCGTCATGGCTCTCTACCACTGCTGTGTGCAAAAGCCTTGCAAGAAGATTGCAATGAAGACTGAAAGACGCACTCGTTCATTCTCTGGTTTATTTTCATTCTGTTTTTACAGAAATCTCATCTGTAAACGGGTTTTCAGTTTGAGACCTGTTACTTACTCTCTGACATTGGCTTCTCGTTTGAATTTTCCACCTTAAGTTGGGAAATTGTTACTTGCTGGTAGGAATGTAACTCCTGCACCTTTAAAAAAAAAGAAAACCTCTGAGAGGATTCTCCAGTTAAGGTTGAATTGAAAATTCTGTCTTAACAAATCAAGATTCTGTTTTTTGTGATCAACTGTGCCGGCACTGTGAGTACCAATCCCGTGAGACAGCCTCAGTGAAACCAGGTTATATTGTACAGTTATAATTACACAAAATCTGGTAAGCCCCAAACTGTGTTGCTCTACATGACTGTAGGGACCTCCATTCGTTCGACCCGTCACATAGCGACTCTGCGATCTCTCTGCTGCTCCACTGCTGCTGCTGCTGCTGCTCCATGCTGCGCAGCCCTCCCCCTCCCCCTGCTGCGCTCTGACTCTCAGGTTGTTTTGTTCTGTGTCATGAGGCTGGTTGTGAGCGATGCGCTGCGTCTTCACGCACCACACTCTCACTAGCAGGTTAAAGGACAAGTACACCCCAAAAAAACAAAAAAACAAACAAAAAAAACCCTGCTTGGGTAACGCCTGTACATACTGTTGATTTGTATGTAGGTATGTACTATATTGTTGTCGGAATTTGGTAGACAAACCTGAGTGTTTCATTTTTTTGTGAAGTGTATTTCTCACTGTTGTATGGTAATATCCTCCTTGGTTCACTATGTTTGGTGAGGAATCAGTGGGTAATGCTATGCCCGAGCGATGCTGTGTGGGGAACGGTGTGACTCCTGGTTTGGGGAGAGGACAGATTGCTTCACTGTGTTTTAGGAGGGGTAGGTCAGTACCCCCCGGTGTTGGTATCTACACAGTAGACCAGTCAGTGATGCACTCACCACTAGTACCTGCAGCCAGCTCCACGCCAGTCGCTCAGAAACACCACACACCCACTCAGGCTGTCACTAGAAGGTACTCTCCAGTTGTGGTGACCAGTCCCAGCCAAAGCTCCACCATACTTCAAGGGTGACCACACAGGTTTATTCCCCATCGATGAATGGGAGGAAATGATGAGATGCTATCTACACAAATTTAACTGTGGCACATATGAAGAAATGTTTGCCCTGTTAATGTCTAGACTGACTGGTAAAGCCAGAGACGTGGTCAAGGTGTCACTTCGCAGCCATCCTCAGTTGAGTGGAAATGAGCTTATTTCTGCAGCGTTTGACATACTGAAGTGTAATTTCAGTGACTTGACATATTCCAGCATGCCAATGAAAGACTTCTACAACACCGTGCCATGGAACAGTGAGAATGCCATGGATTACTGGATCCATTTGAACAAGTCTATTGATGCTGCTGATGAGTGTCTCCACAGACGAGGGAAGCTGGTTGAAGAACCCAACAATGAAGTTGTCAGTATGTTTATTACTCACTGTCCTGATCCCAGTCTCGCTTTGTCTTTCCAACTGAAGGCTCCTGAGGAGTGGACTGCAGGTGAGGTTCAGAACCGTCTAGACAGTTATGTGAGGAAGATGAAACAGTCTAGTGTGTCGTCTCGAAATACAGAATGTTTGACCAAGCCATATCAGCGTCCTGTTGCTGTTCACTGCCGGTCGCACCCCAGTGCTACCCAAGCTGTCTCAGGAACTCACGGTCCTACCCCTAACCATAAGCCCTCTGTTTCTCCTCCCTGGTCTCCTGATCACGTCACACTCCCATCCGCTTCAGGATTCCTAAGGGTCCCCCACAGCCTAGACGTCCTCATGGCCATCACAGTGGTCATCAGCCGACATGCAGAGTTTGCGGCTCATGCGACCACACGACTCATGTGCACTGTAGATTGTACAGGCTATGCCACAACTGCTTTGATCCTGAACACATGAAGTGTGAATGTTCTAGGACCCACCGAATCCTGCGCAGATCAGTGCCTTCTCCCACCAGTGCTACTTTAAACTAGCCAGCCCAAGCCTCACAAGTACGACCGATCCGCAAACCATATATGTTAACTGCTGCAATAGCCTCCCTGAAGGAAAGACCGTTATAGTGAGGTCACAACGAGTTGAAGTAGCGAGGGAGTTGTTTTATGTCCCCCTCCATGTTTTATGCTGCTGGTGTTGTTTTGACTCCTCAGCATGTTCCAGAAAACGCGATGATAGTTGGCTGCGGTGGCCTTCTCATTCAACCCAAATGCATTTATGACTTGGATATTGAAATTTGGGGGTCTAGGTTTGTTGTGCCGACATTTGTGTTTCCTGGACAAAGGGATGAACTCATTGTGGGGAGTGTTGTGGAAAAATTTACCCAAGGAACAAGTCAGAGGCACTGTTAGTCTAATAAAGAGTTTCATAATCACTGCAGTGAGGATTCCTCTCGCACTCTACTGAGAGTACAAGAGGAAGCCCCGAATACAGACGAACAGAGGATTTTATACACCTCCCCTCGACCTTCAAGTCCCAATAAGCTTTAAAGTTGATTTATCGAAGTCCCTGCCTGACTCTTTTCCTTTATCTATTTTACGCCTTTCACACACGCAAAAGACCTGTCTGGGACATTTCCTCCTCTTTATCTCTCTGCCTTACACCAAAAACGAACAACACATTATTGAACATGATATTCTTGAAAAGGTTAGAACAGATTTTGCCTCCACAGTAGATAATAGAAAAGGCAAAAAAGCCCACTGTCAGATTCATGAGAATTATCACGACTGAAACTCAATTTGACATTCTCCTGTTGATGGTGTAAAGTGCCAACTAAAACCACTTTAACTATTGCACATCACCATCTGTGGATCGCACTCTTTCATTTCTGTTGAATGTGTAACGGAGCGAGCGAGCTGAAAAAGCAAGAGTTGCACTTATAGCTTAGGGCTCGTCCAGGATTTGTACCAACGAGCCACCTGAGGAACTGTAGACAACCTTGATTAGAATGTTGGACACACTACTTTATTTCTCAATGCACAGAAGACGCTGTCTT
>JABMDN010000244.1:0-50000 GCA_017165825.1 Hepsetus odoe
GAGTGACAGCTTTTGTTTATTATTGGAGAGATGGTTAAGGTGGAGAAATTGAAGGTTTCAATCTTGGTGGAAGACCATTAATGGGTTGGACACAGTAACACAGATTACTGTGACTTTTATCCTTTCAGGAATTGATACACAGAATCCTCACCTGAGAGTCTCCAGTTTACAGTGTGAACTCTTCAGTCCAGCAGAGAGCAGCTCCAATCCTGAATCCTGCAGGTCAGTGTTACTGAGGTCCAACTCTATTAGGGGTGAGTTTGGCGATTTCAGAGCAGAACAGAGAGTTTCACAGGAGTTCATGGTGAGTTCATGGTCAGCAAGTCTGTAAAAGAAGTAAATACAGAACACAGTAGAATTAAACCAGGAAATGAGGAATTCAGCCTTACAGGAGCTCACTTTGTAAACAAAATATTTAATAAAAATAGTGAAAGATAATGTCTATATAAATACATTTGCTAATTTAGCTAATCTTTGTATATTAATGGAGGTCTTTTGGGAAAATAATCAACAGGATTATTAGTAATATTAATATTATTTAATAATAATACACCACGTTCCAAATTATTATGCAAATATTTCTCTCAAATTTTCCTTAATAGTTGATACAAGCAACAGTCAGCATAATTTTCGAGTCATCAACCATTAGAGTATAATTTGAATGTTACTGAACAAACCTCCCAATGATTACAGTATATTTTTCAAAAATAAAAAACTTAAAATGCACTGTTCAAATTATTATGCACAACAGAGTTTCAAAACATTTTTTAGGTTGTAAAGAACTGAACATGGTCATTGGTTGAATTTTAGGAGGTCATATTTACTGAAATCAAAAGCTATATCAATCAAAAATCTTAACAGGTCAAGTTACAGATTTTTAAATTTTAGGACCGTTTATTTGATAGCAGCTTCACAATTCTTGCATCCATTGAACTTGTGAGTTTTTGGAGAATTTCTTGGCTTGAATTTCTTTGCAGGATGTCAGAATAGTCTCCCAGAGCTGCTGTTTGGATGTGAACTGCTTCCCCCTTCATAGATCTTTTGCTTGAGGATGCTCCAAAGGTTCTCAATAGGATTGAGGTCAGGGGAGGATGGGAGTCACACCATGAGTTTCTCTCCTTTTATGCCGATAGCCAATGATGCAAAGTTATTCCTTGCAGCATGAGATGGTGCAATGTCCTGCATGAAGATGATTTTGTTACGGAAAGCACGGTTCTTCTTTTTGTACCATGGAAGAAAATGAAACAAATGAAAAAAATGAAGAACATTTAAAAAGGTCATTTTCACACCTTCAGGGACCCTAAAGGGGCTGACCAGCTTTCTCCCCATGATTCCAGCCCAAAAAGGACTCCTTGCTGACATCACAGCCTTGTTGGGATATGAGGGCCATCCACCACCCATCCACCACTCCATCCATCTGGACCATTCAGGGTTGCACAGCACTCATCAGTGAACAAAACTGTTTGAAAATTAGTCTTCATGTAGTTCTGGGCACACTTCAGCCATTTCTGTTTGTGAGCATTGGTTAGGGTTGGCTGAATAGAAGGTTTATTCATAACTGCAAGCCTCTGGAAGATCCTACACCTTGAGGTTTGTGGGACTCCGGAGGCACCAGCAGCTTCAAATACCTGTTTGATGCTTTGCAATGGCATTTTAGCAGCTGCTCTCTCAATCTGATGTATTTGTCTGGCAGAAACCTTCCCCATTGTGCCTTTATCTGCACAAACCCATGTGTGCTCTGACTCAGAAACAAATGCCTTAACAGTACGATGATCACCCTTTGGTTTTTGTGAAATATCTATGGTTTTTAGACCATTAAAAAGAGAGCAGCAGAGAGATCCTTTTTATTTCCCATATTGCTTGAAAATGGTGGTCTGCTTAAAAATGTGGAACGTCCTTCTGTTGTGAGCCAAGGCATCTGAAGGCCCTCTTGCTGTAAGGTAGATCCCCAGTGTTCTCGTTCAGGTTTAGTATGTGTTTCTACAGCTGAGGCCAAAATTATTAGCCCCCCTTATGAAATTAGACAACACTCTTGATTTCTCCATGAAAATGACCATTAACAACAAGTGTTTGTTATTTTGGAAACAAAAACACTATAAAAAAAATGTCCACTAAATTTAATTAGGATATTTTATTGATACACTGAGTTGAAACAAGAAAGGGCAAAAATGAGACATCCAATAGGTCAATAGTGTACCCTTTCTGAGCCACAACTGACAACAATCTCTTAGAGTAGTTCTTTACTAGGTTGGCACAAGTCTCCTGAGGGATTTTGGCCCATTCTTCCATTGCAAATTGTTCTAGCTGGTCCAAATTGCATAGTTTCCGGGCATGGACATACACTATGAGCACCCGCCACAGACTCTCAATATGACTGAGGTCTGGGCTCTGTGCGGGCCACTCTAGGATCATGGTTTTGGTATATTTGAGGAACGGTTGGACTAATTTCGATGTATGCTTTGGGTCATTGTCTTGTTGGAAGACCCAGCGAAGACCTAAGCCTAGACTACGAGCAGATTTCTGCATATTCTTCCTCAAAATGTCAACATAATTTTCTTTTTTCATGATGCCATACACCTCCACAGCATGATGCTCTCACCACCATGTTTAACTGTGGGAACTGTGTTCCTCGGGTTGAAGGCCTCTCCCTTTCTTTGCCAAACATAAGCAACATCCATATGCCCAAACAGTTCTAGTTTAGTCTCATCAGACCAAAGCACAGACTTCCAAAACTCATCTTTACCTTTCAAATGTTCAAGGGCAAACCTTAGTCAGGCTGTGATGTGCTGCTCTTTGAGTAAAGGGGTTCTTCTGGGATGATGGCCCTGAAGCCCACCACGATGAAGAGCCCTCACAACTATGTTCCTTGAAATATCAATTCCAGAAGAGGCCAGGTCAGCAACAATCATCTTGGCAGATGTCCGGGGCTCCTTGCTGACATCCCTAACTGTTTTCCTATCCGGAGTTCTTGAAATCTTGCGCTTACGGCCATGGCCAGGTTTGTTTCTTACAGAAGTTGTCTCCTTGTACTTGGGAATGATGCAACGTACAGTGGTTCTAGACACTGTGAATCACTTGGAAATGACAGTGTAGCCTTCCCCCTTATCATGAGCCTCTACTATCTTCTTTCTGAGCTGCAGACTGATTTCCTTTGTCTTTGGCATGGTGAGTAATAGTAGTCCCTCTCATGTGTTCAAGTGTCCTGTTCCTTGGAGTCTTTTTATGCTGATTGAATGTGTTAGGAAGCCAATTGACTGCACAGGTGTTGTTTCAAAGCTGACTGGTTAATTATTGTAGGTGCGCTTTGAAAGCAAACAATCACACAGGGCTAATATTTTTGACCACCCTATTTTTTTATTATATTTGATATAAAGCTAGCCTAAAAATGCATTTTATTTATTACAAAATGTACCAGAAGCTACTAAGTAGGACTGGTGAATGTTTGCTTATATCAAGTTTCATAAATGCTGCAAACATTGGGAAGAAATTTAGAAGAATGTTCCATAATTCCTGTGGGGCTCATAATTTTGGCCTCAACTGTATATCACCTGTTAGTCTGATGTCTCTGTATTTATTTATTTTTTTTTCCCTTTTCCCTATGTGTGAGTTAGTTTGGTAAAATGCAAAGCTGTGGTGTTTGGATGTCTCTGTGTTTGTTTCCCTTTTCCTTAAAAGTCAAAGTGAAAGTGACAACCCGTGTCATTGCGAGGTCAAATCACAGCACACGTGAACCACAAAGAATTTGGACCTCTGCATTTAACCCATGCACACAAACACCATGCAGCAGTGGGCAGCTATTGAAAGTGCCCGGGGAGCAGTGACGGGGAAGGTACCTTGCTCAAGGGTGTGACACCACACATAATGTTGCCATAGCTGATAAGGGATGTACCCCCTAGGCTCGGCATGGTATTCCTCCAGAAAGCCAGAAGGCGCTCTAGCCCAATATTAACACTGCACTTCCCCTTTAAGAGTTTACCTGATATAATCAGGTGACTAATTAGCAGGGAGGTTGGTTTTTGGGGCAGTGTTTGGAAAGAGTTGGGCGATTAAAGCTTTGAAAAGAAAGAGTACGAGGGAGAAACTAAGTTTCCATGTCTCTTGTTAAAAATCCTTTCTTTCGTGGCATGTGTATGATATGCGTTCACAAAGAAGACTGGCAGAGCCTGTCTTCCATGTTTGTGGATTAACCCTGTTGGGCTATTTGGACACTCAATTCAACTCAGGATTACTTCTACCATCTGTTCTATCATCCCCTACTCCGTCACCTTCGTGGTAAAACTGTTCCGTTTGCCATCTCTGGAATCATCTTTACAACCGCTGTACCTCAAAGTGTACCTCAGGGCAACCTACTTGTGAAGGAATCGAACCCACAATCTTCCAATGCAGGGACAACTCCCTAACCACTAGGCCACGACTGCCCTTAATGTGTGATCTAGTGTAGTGACCATTAAGGCTGTGGTGTTTGGGTGTCTCAAAAAGTTTTATATTTTTGTTCATATTTCTGGTCTGCCTGAGCTGTTTCTCTCAGTTGGGTGGTCCTATGATCCTGCTCAGGTGTTCTCTTGGTTCCCACAGCTTGTGCACACAACAATTGTTTTATTTTATTTATTTTCTCACCTCATTTAAACCAAAAATGTATATTTGGTTTAATCTGTAACTGAATATATACATATCTAACCAACACAATTTTTGGTTTGATCTTTTATCTATGAAAGGATCTTTAATAGACCCTCCACATATCTTTCCCATTCACAAATACAGAATACTGGATCATTTTCAATAAAGGTGTTATTTTTTATTTTTTTTGCCTTGCTTGGTTAAATTATTTTCTTGAGTTTTTTCTTTTTTCTTTTTTTCTTTTATTGAACTAGTTTTAAATCAGTTGACGGTTCATGTCATAGCACAAAGAACTGCTGTATAATCAGAGTTCAGATAAAATAAAGATACTTTAAACATGTACAATATCTTTACGTTAAAACACATCAGCTTTCAAATATTAAAACAATTTTGGTAAAAAACTCACACAGCCTTCCTGCAGTTGCTCACAGCTGGGATCAGTCTCCAGTAACCCTCCTCACATGTGTTATAATTCTTCAGATTCAACTCATCCATCACCTCCTCTGAGCTCAGAATCATGTAGGCCAATGCTAAACACTCTCCAGCAGAGAGTTTCTTTTCTGAGTGTTTTGTTGATTTTAGATATTCCTGAACTTCAGTAGATAAAGACTGTTCCTTCATTTCAGTGAGACAGAGGAACAGGTTAATAGATCGGTCAGACAGAAGATCCTCTGTTTGTATTATGCTTCTGATATACTCGACTGTATTCTTGATGCTCTCTGAGCTCCTCACTGTTTCTGTCAGAATGACTCGCAAGAGCTGCTGATTGGATTCCAGTGAGATTCCCAGCAGAAAACGAAGAAATAGGTCCAGATGTCCATTCTTGCACTCTAAAGCTTTGTCCACAGCTCCCACTAGTAGTTCTTCTAGTAAAACACTCTCAGACAAATCTGTGTTCTCAAGTTTAAAAACTTGTATTTCCTCTGATTCCACAAACTCTAATTCCTGCAGTGACTCACTCTCTGACCAATCTGTGTTCTCAGGATTAAAAACCTGTAGTTGCTCCATGCTATTGCTCACAAAGCACTGAAATTGCTCAAAGAGAGCAGCCAGAAACTCCTGAAAGCTCAAATGTACAAAGCAGTAGACCTTCCTCTGATAAAGCACAGATTCTTCTCTGAAGATCTCAGTGCAGATCCCAGAATACACAGAGGCCTCAGTGACATCAATCCCAAACTCCTTCAGATCTTCTTCATAGAACATCACATTGCCCTTCATCAGCTGCTTGAAAGCCAGTTCAGCCAGTTTCAGGAGCACCTTTTTGTTCAATTCCTGCAGTTCCTCTGGATCCCTCTCATTTCCTTCCTCATACTTCTCATTTTTCATGATTGTCTGAGTGCCAAGAAAGTGCAAGTACATTTCAGTCAGAGTTTTAGGAATTTCTGTATTGTGTTGTGTCAGGATTCTCTGAAGCACCGTGGCTGAGATCCAGCAGAAGACTGGAATGTGGCACATGATGTGGAGGCTCCTTGCTGCTTTAATGTGGGAGATGATGCTGTTGGCTTGGTCTGGGTCTGAAATTCTCTTCCTGAAATACACTTCCTTCTGTGGGTCATTGAATCCCTGAATTTCAGTCAGACGGTCAATGTACTGAGGAGGGATCTGATTGGCTGCTGCTGGCCTGGAGGTTATCCAGATGAGAGCAGATGGAAGAAGTTCTCCTTTGATGAGGTTTGTCATCAACACAGTCACTGAAGACACTGTGTTTATGTCAGACACTCTGTCACACTGTGAAAAGTTCAGTGAAATTCTGCTTTCATCCAGACCATCGAAAATGAACACACATTTACACTCTTTATAAACCTCTGGATCCAGGTCTTTAAACTCAGGATGGAAGTCACACAGAAGTCCATGAAGACTGTACGGACCATCTTTAATCAGGTTTAGCTCCCGGAATGGAAGCACTACCATCAGATCTACATCCTGATTGGCTTTTCCTTCAGCCCAGTCCAGAATGAACTTCTGCACAGAGACTGATTTTCCAATTCCAGCGATGCCTTTAGTCAGCACGTTTCTGAGTTTTCGTACTTTTAATTCTCCATTATTTCTTTCTCCTGGACTTTGCTGGACAGGTCTGAAGATATCTAAGCAGTTTTTTGATGTTTCTTGCAAGCACGGGTTCCAGCGCTTTTTTTCCATCTGTAAAACTTCATGTTCTTTGTTCACTCCTTCACTCTCTCCCTCCATGATGTACAGTTGAGTGTAAATCCTGTTCAGTAGCGTTTTATTCTCTTGTGTTTTGAATCCCTCAAATAAGCTCTCGTACCTGTTCTTCATGCTGGCTTTGTTTCTTTCTGAGATGCTGTGTAGGACATTATCCACTGGTTGGCAGTAACTCTGCTCCATGTGTGGATACGGAAAAGGACATGTTTTAGACCTTGTTCTGCAGCGAGGACAGACAAAGTCTCTTGTCTGAGCAGACTTGTTCAAGTAACTGTTGATGCACTGTCTACAGAAAGTGTGTCCACAGGTGATAGAGGCAGGATCTGTCTGAATCTGCTCACATACTCCACATCTGGACTGATCCTGGGTCAGCAGAACCCGCCAAGAACTAGAGAAAAGAAAGGAACAGCAAGATAAATTATATGCAAATTGTAGTAAGTATTCATTTCAGCACACTGACAGTAAGTGTGATTTTCCTTTCTGTTTGCAGTGGTCAGGAGAACTGATTTCCAACTCTTGGACGATTGGTCAACTGAAATGTTTATTTAATCAGTGAGTGTTTCAATTTTCTTTAAATGGCTTTTTTCTGCTCAAATTCATTTTTGGCAAAGTTTCAATTATTAGCACCCTTATATTAAACTATGTGATCTGAGATTTCAGATCTCAGATAAAGTGGTCGTCTTTGTCACATTTGTACTGTCAGAATAATCAGAATTTTTTAGGACACACCACATGCTCCTTGTGTTATATTCAGAGTAATGCAAAGCATTAAAACCTTTAAAACCTTTGTCTGCAATTTGACTGACTGGATTCACCAGTCAAACAATGTCTCAAATAGCAAATGCTGTTGATGTTGAAGTTGACAGATAAAATGGGCAAAGTTAAGAGTGAGTGACAGGACCCACATTATGTCGAAAAAGTTAAGTCACATTTCAACATTTTAACTCTTTGTCCTGAAACTCTTACTGAACAAGTAAGTTCACACTGAAGGCATGTGCTTGGTCTGCAGTTATATTTAGGCTGGTGGGTCATGTCAAAGCAACATCCACATTAATGTCAGTGACCAATGTTCCCAGGAGAACCTTGACCAGTTCTTCCCATAATGTACCCTGGTGTCCTCTCTTCTCCAGGTAACTATGCACATGAACCTGGCTGCTCAAATGAAGATCCATCAGACCGGGTCATCATCTTCCATTGCTCCACAATGACGTTCACTCAATTTTTACAGCAATCTGTGCTACAGTCGCCCTTCTATCCTTCACTCCCCAGGTACACCATTAATCCTTAGGTGTCTCTAAACCATTTCACTGGTTAACCAGTTGTCCATCCTTGGGCCCCTTTGATAGATTCAACCCACTGCATACCAGGAACACCTCAAGACCAGGCATTTTGGAAATGCTTTTATGTGCTGGTTGTTATGTGTGTCACACTCTGGCAGTGTCTTTGTAAATGGCAGTAAAAAATGGATTGCAAAAAAAAAAATGGATGCAAACTGGTGGATTCACCTGAACAAAAAAAAAAAAAGTCTCAAACAGCAAAAGCATTACTACATAGTAAAGAGAGAAGACATGGTCTAAGTGCAAGAAAAAGTTGAGGATGCTTCCTGAGAGATGTCCTGCTGTAACTCCCAACTACATTATTATTGTATCCTACCTCATGTCAGGACTGATAAGTAGAGACAGGAAACACAGATAAGTGGTAATTACTGGTTTCCAATCAGGCATGATTAAACACACTGTTATTCAGCAGAACATAAAATAAATATTATTAAGTTGTGCTTTTAATGCAAGATTTTGTGAATTGACATCACCATTAATCTTCCTTTATTTGAAATAAAAATGGAGAAATCAACAGATTTTGCTTTTAACAGAAAGTCTGAGTAACTCACTTTGAGTCAGAAGTTTCTCCACCTCTGCTGGGATTTTGAGGCTCCATCAAGATGTTTTAACAGTTAAACCTGGAAAGTTTAAAATTGTGAAAATGTTAAACCAAAGAAAAGTGCTGATTAGTGGAATAAAGAAATGCTTGACACAGTATGATGTTCTTTAATATGTTCACTCCTGTTTGTAAAGACATCATTGATGACCATTGTTTAAACATTATTAATGAACACATTAATGATGTTTCTGATTCAGTCACCTTTATGTTTAATTAAACTCTGCCTGAAAATTTAACACAGTCCTCTGTGAGAACAGCTAAAGCTAAAGGAATTGTTTCAGGATCAGTTAATCAGAAAACACAAACAATATTCACAACTTGGTATCCAGACAGATTAACCTCAGAAAGATGCAGAAAAACTGACTTTATAACTTATTTTTCAGATGAAGAGATGTCCATGTAGCGTCTTCAGCTCATCTTAACATTTTCTTTTCTTTTAACAGTCTTCAGTATTTTTGGAAAACTCTCTTAATACATTTCTTAAAGGTATTTACTGTGCCTGGCGCTGATTCTGATTCTCAGACATGCTCTCAGTGTAAAATGGCATTAAAACTGTTGCCCCTTCTGGTGAAAATAAAACGTGTCCCATACATTTAGAATACCTATTCACAATATAGCCATGGACTAGATCATAAAAAATAAAGTTTGTTTTTTTTTAAACAAATTTCTATTAATAATAATATAATACTGTAACTTTCTGACCCTTGAGCCCATGTTATAGGAGGTTTATTCAATATTTCACTGGAACTAATTCCTCCTTATAGTTACTTCTTAAATCATTTAATGTGTTGTTAGTGCTTATTATTGATGGATTGTAGGTTGATTTTATTCATTTATTCATATTTTACTCATATATCAGTCATATATCTGCATTCTCTATTTCTATGTCCTTCTCTCTTCTCCCTACAACAGTTGTTGCACCACATAGTTGACTCCATGACCCTGTTCCTGTAGTTTGACCATTCGCTTATATAGTGAATTCAACAGCCGCTTCTGAGGCCCATTCCCTTCCGTCCCTGAACTCCTCTACCAGCCCAATTTCCTTTCACCCCTGTCACCCTTAATCCCTTGGCTACTACCATTTCCTCACGTCCCTGTCACCTTTAACCTACATATTACCATCTGCATCTCTATTTTCTCTGTTCTTTAACATTAATAGCTGATCCACAGTTCTCTGAACTGTGCAATTTAGAGATAGAGAGGATTCAACAGAGAGAGAGAGAGAACTTCGTTACTCTTCTGTTAATAAACTTTGCTATAGCTTAAAAATCTCACTGACTCTTCGAACCTCTGTTCTCAATCGGAGAATCCAACATTATTAAAGTTATTATTATAAAGGTAACTACTTTATTTTTGTATTTTTAATGTTATAGCATTTTGTATATCATAGATTAAGATTTTTCACTTTTACTAAAATAATCACACAGTGAAATACATCCTCTGAATTTAACCAACACACACCGTGCAGCAGGGGGCAGCAATAACCCTCACTCGGGGAGCAGTGATGGGGATGCACTTCCACACAGACACCTTCATTTCTTGCAGTGGGGACTTTAATCTCCACCTCTGGACATTCGGAGAAGAGAGTCTCAACCTCTGGAGTTCACATCGAGAGTCTCTTTTTTTCCATCATCAGGAAGAAGTGTGTGTTGTTCTTTCAGCTCCAGTATGAAATATTAGGTATGGTTTAGAACTTACTGTGCAAAATCAACCCGCTGAAGTCTGGATTTGGATCTTCTTCAAGAATGGCATCAGGAAAACTTTAGGCCGCGTCACAAACTGCACATGTCCGCCCTAAATAGTGTGTAAAACACAGTGCAGCACCGTTAGAAGAGTACTCTGTAGTGTAGGGTGGAGATACAGAAGGGCACGATCTGGGATACAACTTTTTCACTTTCACTTCAGTCCTCAGACTTATTAAATACCCAGTGGGGGAATATTGCTCGCTTTTTTTCACCATCAAAAATGGAAAAATAAATACATTTTCTCGTAGTGATGATCTGAATATCTCTGTTTCTTTGGAGAAACGAGAACGAGTGTACAGAGTGAGTTAGGTATAAACATGCATCTAAAGTTTTCACTCTAAAAAGCGGGTACTTCAATTTGAGGTTCAAGTCAGAGTTTTGTTAATGATGATCCAGCTTTACCTGACACTGACAGAGCAGCACTAACAAGCACTGAGAACAGTGAGAGTCACTGGGAGCGCTGCAGTATCATCAGCTGAACTGCAGTTTAAACCCCACCTGCAGTTTAAACTAAACCCACTAAACTGCCCAGCACAGACTGTCCCCTCTCTCACACTCCTTTCCTTCTTTCTTCTTTCTCTCAGAGTCATAGCTGATGTACAGAATCACACAGACGAACACACACAGCAGCTGCTGCCTTCTCTAATGGAGGCTAGAGCTCAAACACTCACTTTTCTTTCATATCATAATAAATAAACCACTCACAAAAACTTCAACTTTCTAATAATAATGATTAATATCTCAGTATAAAGATAAATACACAGATGTTCATAACTAAACACACTAGTTTTACTTGAAAGCTGATTTATGAATAAATATCCTGGTTTCTTCAGCACAGAAATGAAATCTAGTTCATGCAAACACACACAGCCGCTGTCCACAGTAAGAATGTAATCTTGTACTTTATCACTTTAATGAACTTACTGTGTGAATCCAGAGCACTGAGATGTGTGATCTTCTTTCTTTCTCAGTGTGGTGGAAAATTTATCAAGAACAAGTCAGAAGCACAAATACCTTGCGAGATGTATTACTATTGCACAATAGGGCCTCGTCCAACACTCTATTGAGAATGCAGGAGGAAGGGACCCGAAAACACACATGCATATATACTCGTCTCTGAGTTCCTCCCATCCTATCTGTTGCTGGGTGCTGGTGCTAATCTGCCCCATTTCCCTTTCTTCCCTATATGGGGTTTTTCAAATCTTCTTCCTTATCTTGTACACACCTGCACAACTTACCACTTCCCACCCTTACCACTAGGCCACCGTTGCCCCTGATCTATTAGATTAGTAAAATTGTTGTTATTATCTGGAATGTAAAAACAAATTTGCTGATGATACAACCGTGGTGGGTCTGATCAACGGTGGAGACGAGGCAGCCGGGACCACACTCCACTTATCATCAACACCTCACCTATGGAGATGGTCCAGAGTACCAAGTTTCTTGATGTTCACATCACTGACAACCTCACGTGGTCCCTCAACACCAACTCCATCACAAAGAAAGCCCAGCAGCAGCTCTACTTCCTGCGCAGACTGAGGAAAGCCCACCTCCCACCTTCCATCCTCACCATCTTTTACAGAGGAACCATTGAGAGCCTCCTGAGCGGCTGCATTACTGCCTGGTACGGGAATTGCAATGTCTTAGACCGCAAGTCCCTACAACGGGTAGTGAGAACAGCTGAGAAGATCATCGGGATCTCTCTGCCCTCTGTACAGGACAGGAAAGCAACCAGCATTGTGGATGATCCCTCCCACCCATCCCACACTCTCTTCTCCCTCCTACCATCTGGGAAAAGGTTCCGCAGCATACGGGCCTCAACTTCCAGGATGGAAAATAGTTTCTTCCCCCTGGCCATCAGACTCCTGAACTCTTAAACCACCAATATCTACCCAGTTCACCATTTTCATCTTGTATTTATTTATTTATCTCATGTTGCACTCTGTACTTTATCAATAACACCGCTCCACCACACTGCTACACTATAATCAACCTGGGCTGCTTTGTTCCACAACACTGCGGCCCTCTACGGATGAATGTACTGTCTGTCGTGCTGTCTGTTGTTGTCTGTCTTGTCTGCACTTGTTGCCCCGTTTTGTGTATTATGTTGTGTCTTGTGTGTAGCACCAGGGTCCTGGAGGAACGTTATTTCGTTTCACTGTGTACTGTGTATATGGCTGAAATGACAATAAAATCCTACTTGACTTGACTTGACTTGATAATGAGCTGTTCAGAAATTTGCAGACATTGCCAATCATGCTTTGCCTAAAGAATAATTCAGGAGCATGTTTAACAATGCACTGTGATGATAAACTGTTGCAATACTGTTGTCAGTTGTCTGCTAATCTCCGTTCTGTGTATTAGCAGATAAACTGCTTGCTGCATGATCTGAAACCTGGAAACTTGGTGCTGGTGAAGGAGTTCAGACGGAAGCTCTGGAAAGCCAAGTGTTGGACGTGACCTTTCCAGGTGTTGCTGACGACCCCAACTGCTGTGAAAGTGGCTGAAAGAGAAAGTGGATCAGTGCTTCACACTGTAGGCTGCAGCCCGGAGAGCAGGTGAAGGGTAAGGATGTTTTGGAGTCTCAGTGAGTGTGACGAGGGCGCATGGGTCCCGCATTCATCCTGCATTCGTAACATAGGTCTGTCAAAATGATAAAAAAATCACCCAACTGCTCTACCTGGTAGCTGGATGCAGAAAGGGATGTAAACATGATACTCCTAATCTTAGCATCATTGGCTAAAGACATGTCTGTGGCACTTGAACTAATAAACAGTTAAATTAAAAATATCAGGGATATTCATACAAAATATAAGACCTAATTTTAGCTCCCTCAGCCACCTTCATGGCAGTTGGTCCATTGCTAGTCCATTGTCATTACTTAGTCTGTGAGGGACAAGCCACCTTGGAATGATTTCTTTAAGCAGCGCCTTGGCAATTCCCTTTGCATCTTGCTTGCTGGTTGATAAAGCCTCTACCCATTTTGAGAACATGTCAACTATCACCAAACAGTACTTTCTCCCATTTGAGGGGGTCAATTCAATGAACTCCATCGTCAGATCTTCAAATTGACCATCTTGTGATGGGTGGGACCTCTGTGTATGGTTATGCCTAATAATTAATTATTCTTTAGGCAAATTAAGAACAAATGGCAAAGCCGAAAATCCCTCAGTCAACAAATAACGGTTACATAAAATCTATCATCCCCCCTTTTAACACATGCTCTTTAATGAGCATCAATTTTGCAAAATGAGGAATGAAACGACTGGACAAGCATGGGAGGTCATCAGGGCCTAACAAGGTGCTCTTAGAAAAGAAGCAGCCAGCCTGACACCACACTCATCTGTCTTTGAAGCAGGGACATCCAGGGTGTCAGCGTTGAGGGTAGAAACAGAAGTGAGTTGATAAATAGATTTGGTTAGAGCTGTGGCCTTGGCTGCCATATCAGTGCTGTGGTTTCCACAGGAAATTGTGTCGTCATCCTGCCCCTGTTAGCTTGACATTTAGTTTTGGGAGCAAAATAGCGTCCAATAATGCAAAAATGAGAATGACTGGAGGACAGCCTTATATTAATCCGACATCATTCTTATCTTTGGCCAAAATCTAATCAGGGAGGTATGAAAGGGCCGGGCCCTCATCAAGACTGGCCATTGTATAAGACTGCCCCAAACTATCAGTAATGCGCTCACAGGAAACCACGCTCCTGCAAGGGTTGGTAAAAGCCTGTTTTATTACTGTATGATACAGCATTGCCACAAACAGGAACCCAATCTTCTGCCTGTGTTCATTCCAGAATGAAAGAGCCCATGTCATGCCAGTTCTCTGATGTGCGTTTTGCAAGAGAAACATGTGGAAATGAGTCGACAACAGAGAAAAGTTGCATTTGCTGTTCTGTTAATTTTCCCGAAACACCAGTTCTTTCCAAAACAGCCTATCTAAATGAATGAAATCTGTGGTAAGAGCACTGTCCCACTGCCCCATTAAGTCCCAATAAGATTCAATAGAAACATAAGCTGTACAATGCAAATGTTCTAGAGGCATAATGGGTGATTGGATTTGGTGATTGAAACCACGCTGGCCTAGGTTAGATATGAGAGGTACTGAGAATGGCTCAACCATAGATGTTCCCCCTGCTCCAATAGATGTACCAATACGCCCATTACATCAGTCGACGGTTGCTTGATGTGAGTTTGCGTTGTCCATGGCGATTGTTTCATGGTGCTTTGTTTACCTGACTGTAGATTTTAGTTGGGTTATCTGGGCATTACTTGGCCCAGTGAACGCTGTCACCACAAGTGTAGCTTCCACTGGAGCCTCTGCTTCTGCCTTTGCTGAATTCTCTGCCGCAAGACTTAATCTTTTTTAATTCGATTTTTTAATTTAATTATCATCTGGTTTGGCTGAAATATTTGATTGTGTGTCATCAGTGTATCAGCAGAGATGTCTTATTATATTATCAGATTTCAACTAAACTACACTTCACATAATTTACATCATTCTCTCAGTATTCAGTAAACAGATTAATAGATTCATTTGATTTAAATGGAAAAAAAGAGTGTGTGGGTGATATCTCACTTAAAATCAATTCATGACTTGTTGCAATTTTCAACAGTTTTTAACAGTTAAGACGTTGTGACATTAAGAACACAAATAAAATATTACACACAAAGTTCCTAGTGGTTAGGGCATTGGCCACATGATCGGAGGATCGGGGTTCGAACCCCTTCCCAATAGGTTGCCCTGAGGTACCCTTGAGCAAGGTGCCGTCCCCGTTATGCTCCTCCCTGCGATGGGCTGGCGACCTGTCCAGGGTGTGTCCCCCATCCTTCGCCCTGTGTGAGCTGGGATGGACTCCAGCACTCCCCCACGACCCCACTTGGGACAAGCGTCAGAAAATGACTGACTGACAAAGTTCCTCTGAAGGTTTCCTTTTTTATTAAACTCAGTTAAACGGATTAAATGCAGGACTGGACTGAGAATGAAGTTCACTGCAGTCCTAATAACATCTTTAATTCTAAATTTCTGTTTATAATCACTGAATAAAAGTGTTGAAGCTTCTCTCAGAGCGACCTTACTGCTCTTCAAACTACAGCACTTCTTCAACCTCCATCATCTGAAACCTTTCATTATTAAATCTTCATCCATTACAGATCATCTCAGAGCTCCAACATCTCTGTGTAGCTCCTTTACACTTTAGAATAAAGATCATATTCACTAGCTCTAGCATAGATTAGCTTTAGCTTAGCCTGTTAGCTTAACACAGAAAGCAACATTAAAGTGTATAAACTCAGTGATTAGTCTTCAGCGTGTGTGTTTGTAGTGTTCGTTTGTCAGGTTGGTCAGGTTTTTTCTTTCACTTTAAAAAGAAAAAAAAAAAAAAAGGGCAGCGGTGGCCTAGCGGTTAGGGTGTCAGGCGCATGATCGGAGGATCAGGGGTTCAAACCCCTTCCCAATAGGTTGCCCTGAGGTACCCTTGAGCAAGGTATCGTCCCCATCACTGCTCCCTGGGCGCTTTCAATAGCTGCCCACTGCTGCACGGGTTTGAGTGTGCATAGGTAAAATGCAGAGGTCCAGTTTCGTTGTGGTTCATGTGTGCTGTGCCGTGACCTCGCAATGACAAGGGCTTTCACTTTCACTTTTTTCTTTCAGGCTGGAGGAATAAAAGCAGCAGCTCCAACAGTCTGAAGATCAGGAGAAGAACAGCATGTAGATCTGATAGTGTTGTACTAGTGACACCTTACTGTCACAGTAGGATCTGAACCTGGAAGTGCTGCTCACATCACTCCTGTTTCACTCTGAAATAAACACGCTCTCCATCAGAACCAGTTTGATGTGACCATTAAATACATGAAGGGTGGAGAACTGTAGTAGAAAGATCAGATGGTTATTCATTAAGGACACATCCTTTGGTTAAAATGGTAATTATTTATTTGCTCTTTTATTTAATTCATTTTATTTTTTTTCATTTTTTATTTTTACTGTATCCTGATTTGATATTTTTCTCCATAAAAAGTGCTCAGTGCGCCCTCTGGCGGTGAGATCAGTTCACAGCGATTAGAGAAGTTAGTTTCCAGAGACTTCCTCTGATAATCGATCAGATCTTTATAAATGTGCCTTTATAAATCAGTATATATCATTTATATCAATCAGTTTATTATAAACCGCTCCTTTCAGTCCTTTTGGTGATTAAATGTGATTAAAACTCCTGATGAAAAGGAGTTCGGTGATGCCGAACTTTCTTCATATTAATATAATTGATTAAAGAAGAATTAATATGCAATATATATATATATATATATATAATTTCTATAATTTTCTATAGTTATATATCTATAGTTATATATATATTCTATAATTTATATATATATATAAATTGATTCTGTCACTCCATCTGTTAAATTGTGTTCTTTAATCTGCTCCCCGGGCGCTTTCAATAGCTGCCCCCTGCTGCACGGTGTTTGTGTGCATGGGTTAAAAGCAGAGGTCCAATTTCGTTGTGGTTCTTGCTTGCTGTGCTGTGACCTCGCAATGACGAGGGTTGTCACTTTCACTTTCACTTTTAATAATGGTACAGAAACGCGTCCTCTGGCGGAGAAAACTGTGAATCGCCCGAGTTTCTGACATGAAGCAGGAGACTGAAGTACCCGGTGTTCACCGCTAGAGGGAGCTTTACTGAACACTTCATCACTATATTGTGAGCAATATCTAACGACACAACTGTAATTCTTGTATGTAAAGAACTGCATGTAAATTTTTAAGATTTTTAAGCGCACAAATAGTTGATTATACCACAGAATACGGAGTTTATTAGTAAACTAAATGTAAAAACATTGAATAACAACAGAGAAAACTATTACAAGAGTTTGCACTAGAGTCTAGATCAGGCAACCTTTACTATCAAAAGAGCCAGTTTGCCACCTTTTCCACTAAAGAAAAATAGTCTGGAGCCACAAAATATAACATAGATTATAACTTTTAAATGTTTTTTATCTTTTTTAATTTTGCCAGTTACATTTCACTTTCACTTTACAACACAGAATACAACAAGCAGAAGTGAAGTGTGACTGAATTAAATCAAACACTGAACCTTTTTGACTCCTTCCCATATTTGTATAAAATTAAAATAAAACGTAGCCCATTTTAATGTTAGCAGTTTTAAAAAAGTGAACATAAAATGAGGAACATTTTTTTCAGGTCCATTTGAGTGTGCACTCCTCCTCTTTGGGCTTCTTTCTCGGCCAGCTACCAATTGAAGTTCCTGAACATACAATAAAAACATCATCGTGGGTCGCACGCTCAAGAAGCCGCCTGCAGTTAAAGGCGCGCTAAAGATGCAGATGTGACGCATGTTTAAATGGACTAATAAAAAATAAATAAATGTAATTCGATGTTAAAGTATCACCTCGAACTCCAAGATAACTGTAACAAAATAAACAAAAATAAAATGAATAAACAAGGCCGAAGGGAGACACAACAAGGAGGTGGACGAGCCAAGGGTTGCCGACCCCTGTTCTTGACCGAGTTCACACATAACAACGGCTGTGAAATTAACAGTACAGTGCTGTATATACCAACATCAAAAAAGTGTAACTAGAAAAACAATGAAGCAATGTTTTATATTTAATATTCACTAAACTACTAAACCAAACAAAACTGTTAATTTTACGGTAAGTAAATATTAAACTAATCATATTTCTATGTGAACTTTTAAGACTGTAGTTTAAACAACGAAAACTAGTACAAAAAAACTACACAATACAGGTAAAATTACAAAATGAATATTAATCTAATGTGTTTTGTACAGAAGTATAATAATTTACAATTAAATATGTTAGACTTTACAGACAAGATTGTAAGTTTACAATTACAGTAAAAGTATGTAAAAAAAATTACATATATCAATCAGCCATAACATTAATAATGAATAACACGGATTATCTTGATACCATGATGTGTTGTGAGGTATAAAGTTGTGTTGTTGGGTATAAAGGTGTGTTGTGAAGTATAAAGGTGTGCTGTGAGGTGTAAAGGTGTGTTGTTAGGCGTAAAGGTGTGTTGGAAACAGGAAATGAGTCTTGGCGATATTCTCACTGTGTAATAAAAGTGGTTGAAGGAAGGGACAACACTGAAGCATCGTTTTAGTTCTTGCTGTGATCGACAGCTGTGTAGCTGCAGGCTAGTCAGAGAGCCAATTAAATTCAGTTTAGCTCATGTAACAGGTATAAATTTAGCTCTGATGCAAATCAGTGACATTAGTCATAATAGTAACTAGACACATTTTTAGATTATTATATTGATACTGCTGTTACCATAACAGGGTTTAGCAACTGCATAACAATAACAACTGAATAACAACATGTTTCTGTACAATCACTGCTGGTCTATCATCTCAGTATTTCAAATACACAAGCCGTCTTTAACACCCTGAATGTCCAACACAGTGCTAATAAACTGCTCCAGTCCACTTTCATCCAGTTTCAGGGCAGTATTTGTATTTTCTTGGATGCAACAGATTACTTTGTTGTACAATCGATCAGCGTCAAAGTCCAGACCGGAGTCGGTCTAAAGCGAATTTGCAGCTCTAGTCTAATGTGCTGGTGGTCTCATGGTAGGATACTTGCCTATGGACCTATGGTTAAAGAGGTCCCAGGTTTGAATGCCACCTCTGGCACTACCATTACTGGATCCCTGAGCAAGACCTTTAACCCTGAATTGCACCAGGGGGGACTGTCCCTGTAATCAGGGCATGGAAGTCACTCTGGATAAGAGTGTCTGCTAAATGCTGTAAATGTAAAGTTTAGTGCAACTGTTTTATACCCTCCCTGTAAAGTAACTAATGCATGGAGCTAAAAGCCTGTGGATTTAGAAACATTTGAACATTACTTTGAAGTGTTATTTAAAACCTGCTCTTTACTATTTGTTAACTTGACTACACCACATTTGACTGTAGTGAACCCAGAACATGTTATTAATATTGTGAGCAGATTCACTTACACATAGAGCCATAAATATTAAGACACTGATAAAAAAGTTTATAATGATTTCCTAATGTGTACATGTCATGCTGGCAGGATGTGGGAAGGACATCAACGCAGAGCCGAGAGCTTCGTACTGAACTTTAATACCAGATAACTTGCACAGAACTCAAACTAAATTTATCGAACATAATGTGTAAAACATAACACAAATAAACACAGAAGTAAGCACACAGAACGACCAGCGCCCTGCTCCGATTCATTGGGGCTTATAACACCAAGCTCCGATGAGGAACAACTTGCACCCAATTCCCAGGTGTGCACAATCAGAGCAGGGCGGCCTCTACTGGCACAGAACCGGGAAGCAATGCTGGGTCTCCACCTACCTGGACTAGCGTTGGTGACAGCCCCCTCATCCCGCCTACCTGCACTGACGAGTGTGTTGCCGACCTCGCAACCGCCTCCTCCGTGGTGAAGATAGAGGATGTCTTTGAAGTCCCACCTTGTGCTGATGAGTGAGCAGGCATTGCAGCCCCACTTCTACAGGGGCTAATGTGGGAGCCGGCACTATTATATGGCACTATTATAAGCACTATTATACGGAAGCATAATGTTAGTTACCACTCCTACGCTGATGACACTCAGCTATACCTATCTGTTAAATCATGTGATAAAGCATCAACCGGCACTTTAATTAGCTGCCTCAGTGATATTAGGGATTGGATGAATAATAACTTCCTCTCACTAAACCCCGAAAAAACTGAGCTGCTCTTGTTTTGTAGTAGTGATGTAGACAGGGCCAACTTCATTTCGCATATCTGGGACGCAGGGTTGAAGTTTTCAGTTAGGCATGTAACCTTGGTGTTATTTTCGATTCAGATCTTTCATTTACTCCCCATGTGGGGCAGCGGTGGCCTAGCGGTTAGGGCGTTAGCCGCATGATCGGAGGATCGAGGGTTCAAACCCCTTCCCAATAGGTTGCCCTGAGGTTCCCTTGAGCAAGGTATCGTCCCCATCACTGCTCCCTGGGCGCTTTCAATAGCCCACTGCTGCATGGGTTTGAGTGTGCATGGTTTCGTTGTGGTTCATGTGTGCTGTGCCGTGACCTCGCAATGACAAGGGTTGTCACTTTCACTTTCACTTAATGCGAAGACATGCTTCCTGCACCTTCGGAACATTGCCAAACTATGGCGTTTTCTGTCAATGGAAGACACGGCAAAAGTAGTACATGCATTTGTAAACAGTAGATTAGATTACTGTAATGCCCTACTTTCTGGAAGCTCTCAGGGCACATTAAGCACCCTACGGCGCATTCAGAACACAGCCGCTAGGATTGTTAGCAGGAGCAGGAAGTACGACCACAAAACTCCCATACTCTCCTCGCTTCACTGGCTTCCTGTTAGGTACAGGGCTGACTTCAAGGTCCTCCTCTTAACCTACAAGGCACTTAAAGGTCTTGCCCCAATATACCTAACTGAACTGCTTAATACCTATACACCTAATCACTAAATATTTAGAATCAACAGTTCATTGTAACGGCGAGTGTGGAAGAGAGGTGAAGAAGAGAGTGCAGGCAGGTTGGAATGGGTGGAGAAGTATGGCTGGAGTGATTTGTGACAGACGTGTTCCAGCTAGACTAAAAGGGAAGGTTTACAGGACAGTAGTGAGACCAGCTATGTTTTATGGGTTGGAGACGGTGGAACTGACGAAAAAGGCAGGAGGCATACCTGGAGGTGTCGGAGTTAAAGATGCTGAGATTTTTGTTGAGTATAACGAGGATGGACAGGATTAGAAATTAGTATATTAGAGGGACGGCTCAGGTTAGATGTCTTGGAGACAAAGTTAAAGAAGCAAGGATGTGTTGGTTTGGACATGTGCAAAGGAGAGATGAAAGTGAAGTGAAAGTGAAAGTGACAACCCTTGTCATTGCGAGGTCACAGCACTGCACACCATGAACCACAACAAAATTGGACCTCTGCTTTTAACCCATGCACACAAACACCGTGCAGCAGTGGGCAGCTATTGAAAGCGCCCGGGGAGCAGTGACGGGGACGGTACCTTGCTCAGGGGTACCTCAGGGCAACCTACTTTTTGAGGGAATCAAACCCACAATCTTCCTTTGTGGGGCCAACTCCCTAGCCACTAGGCCACCGCTGCCTGAGATGAGGAGTATATTGGAAGGAGGATGTTGAAGATGGAGCTGCCAGGAAAGAGGAGAAGAGGAGGACCAAAGAGGAGGTTTATGGACGTGGTGAGAGAGGACATGCAGGTGGTCAGTTTGAAGAAAGAAGATACAGAGGACCGGAAGAAATGGAGACAGTTGATCTGCTATGGCCACTCCTACCTGGGAGCAGCAGAAAAAAAAAGAAGAAGAATTAATATTTTCTCATGCTGTCATTAATAGAACAAATTATTTGTAAATATATCTTTTTTTTTTATATTATAAGCATAATATTTATGTGCAGGCATTTGTTGGTGATGGGGAAACACTAAGGATCCGTGCAAGCACTTGAACCCCTCACGATCCATCTATGCTGCCTGTCATTATCCGCTGCCTTGATGCAGAGAGAACATTCAATGCAATAGTAGACTCAGGGACAGCCAGAAACTTCATGGATACTAAGCTTGCATTTAATCTTTAACTCCCACTTCAGCAGAGATACTGACCTTTGTGGATCCATACCCTGGATGGACAACCCCTCAGCTCCTTAGCCCAGGCCCAGAAAATCAGCATCACCATTTCTCTAACCATCAAGAACAGTTATCTTTTCTGCTGATTTCCTCCCCAGACTCAACGATCATTTTGGGGTTTCCATGGCTCTGTACTCTGAGGATTAAGACTATTCTTAGCTTGTCTCCATCCCATCCAGCCCATAGTTGAAAAAGCAGCCCCCCCAGAGGACATCCCAGTGTTGGAGAAACTGCCTCCAGAATACTGGGACTTACGGGTGATTGGGAGCAAGGAAAGAGCCACAACCTTTCCTCTACACTGATCTTTTGACATTGCCATTGTGCTTTATCCATCCCTCTACCTCTCTGGGGCTGGCTTCTTCTTTGTGGGTAAAAAAGAGGGGTCAATGAGACCGTGTATCAACTACCGTGCGCTCAATAAAAATAAAATCAAGAACCGGTACCCACTGCCACTCTTGAAAACGGCATATAATTTGTTAACGTGGGCGCAAAGGGAGTGTCATCACAGAAGGTAAAGGATGACAAACTGCAACCTTATGCCTTCTTGAGAATTTTCTGCATCAGTTATGACGCTGAGGATTGAGAACTGCTAGCAGTAAAGTGGGCCTTGGGAGAGTGGAGAAAGTGGCTGGAGGGAGCTAAGCATCAATTTCTGGTATGGACAGATCACAAAAATCTGCAGTCTACTTTCTTGAAGCAAAGCGAAATAATGCTCATCAAGCTGAAAATGGGCTATATTCTTTCTCCACTTTGATTTTCTATTAACTTATCGGCCTAGTAGTAAAAACATTACAATTGATGACCCTGTCAAATAGATTTGGGGATGCTAACCAGCCGTGCTTATCTGGGCGCATTCCTCAAGCCTGACAGGTCATCCAGGGATCTCTGGCACACTGGAACAATTATGCCAGTGTTATTGGTTGCCTTCTTGGAGAAAGGATGCTGAGGAGTTTGTGCAGACCTGTTCTGTTTGTGCCTAGAGCAAATCTAGCAAATTGCAAAAGCTTTTATCCACCTTGTCATTCGAATGCATGGACCCCCGGAAGTCATACTGTGGTGTGCAGTTTACATAAAGCCTCTGTAATGCATTTTATTCCATACCGGATCGGTCGAGATTTGTTTTAACATGTTTTTAGGATGACAGTACATTTACAGGCTGGAGGTCCGGTATGTACCTACTATATACATGAACGTGTTGAATAAAATCTTCACAGGCTCTGCCTCCTATCAGACCCACAGTATTGAGTCATCTTCTCACAATGGAAGGGAATGAAATGCCAGTGGATATTATCTGTTGAAGCTTTAAATGTACAGATGGAGGTGCTGTTTGTCTGAAGGGGGTAGTTTTGGTGAAGGTCTTTTATTTGTATATTTGTCCTGATAGACATTCTTTTCTTGAGATGTTTACTGTGCTGCACTGAACTGCTGGAAGATGACAAAGAAAACACCAATACCAGGACAGAATGGAGATTCTTTAGGGGAAAAAAAAAAATGCAATTGAATAAAAAAAAAAAATCTGGAAAAAGATCATCAAGGGCAAAACGCAAGGAAGACAGAAATGTTGAGCCTTTAAAATTGAGGAAAAACAATGATCAGCAGGTGCAAACGTTCACTGAAATGAGAGACAAGGGAAAGAACAGTGAGATAAAGGCAGAGAAAGATCTGAAATCCCAAGAATCAAGCACTGTTCTACCATCTCAGAGTAAAGTGGAGGAGAAGATGGAGAAAACACAAACTCTCTGTGCACTGTTGAGCATCATTATGGAGACGAAACAGAGGAACAGGCAAAAATGATCATCTCTGGCATTTGCCAAGTATTAACCAGATAAATGTCATCACTAATGCTGAGCAACCACCAAGTCTTTTTAATATTGATGGTACTCCTGACCTTGACTCTAACAACTTGTGTCTGGAGTCTACAGAGAAGGAAGTCAAAGATGAAATTTCAAATATTCCTCACCATATAGATGAGGAAGGGCAGATGAACATAAACCTGGAAAAACTGCATTGTACCAGTGGACAGGTAGAACTTTCAGGTTATTATAAGAGTGTACATACACATTCTGATTTAGCCTTATCATGTTAAAGTAGAGTAGAGTAGAGTAATCTTTTATTATCCCACGAATGGGAAATTTGGGCATTGCAGGGCTCTTATAAAAGTGACAGATGTAC
Source organism: Hepsetus odoe (assembly GCA_017165825.1). Classification (NCBI taxonomy): domain Eukaryota; kingdom Metazoa; phylum Chordata; class Actinopteri; order Characiformes; family Hepsetidae; genus Hepsetus; species Hepsetus odoe. Next base: position 24,302 of record JABMDN010000244.1, read on the forward strand.
AGAAAAGAATAGAAAAAATATATAAAAATATAAAGATGTAAAGAAAGAGGAACAAGTACAGGAGAATGTACAGGAGCTATAAATAATAAATAATAAATAATCTATCTAAAGAGTAGTTTAAAGAATCTGTGAGAACTGAATGTGAGTAAACTTTACCATAAACTTTCATATTAGTCCATTTTATACACCATCAATATCCCCAGATCTTTAATTCACTTTAATTCACTTTGTCAGAGATAAAGGATTCACTGAACTGTGCAAACCCTGGTTTTAAGGGTGTCTTGTGTTTAAAAATGTACAAAGGTCCATATTTGTTGTATTTTACATGGGAAGGCAGATGCCCTGTCCCGCATATGTAACCCACCTGAGCAAAGGCCTTCGTAGTCGCTCCGGTACATGGACTCAATCGGGAGGGCACCCCTCCGGTCTGGGTGCTCTCCTGGTCTCCCGGAGGATGTCCCTCTCGAGATCCAACTGCACCGAAGCGATTACAAAGGCCTTAGCTCAGGTGGGTCCATGTTTCCCCAGCATCAGGTCATCCGGAAATATCACATACCCTAGAAAGAGTGAGCTGGCAGTATTGATGGGCCACGCTCACACAGGACGTCTGGGCATTTGTTCCTGCAATATCTGCTCGAGAACAAAGACCCCTTGGGAGGTGCCTGTTGGTAAGCTCCAACCTCTTCCAGTACCCCAGAGGCCATGGACACACATCTCTATAGATTTGGTCACTGAGCTACCAAGGTCTAAGGGGTACACCTGTGTTTTGGGGGTAGTGGATCGGTTTTCAAAAGGATGTCGTTTATCCCGTTTTCTATTCTTCCCTCTTCTCTCCAAATTGCAGATGCTCTGTTCCAGAATGTGTTCCTGTTCTACGGGCTTCCGGTGGACATCCTGTCCGACCGAGGGCCCCAGTTTACTTCACGGGTTTGGCGGGCATTCCTGAGGCAACTCGGGAGGACCCCCCCTCCACCCATTAAGACGGGCATTGGCCCAGCACACAGAATCACAGAAATCCTGTCACAGCGCCACCCAGAGTTCAGTCCCGATCTCAGGAGTACTAGTCAAGTTTTCACCCTCTCTCTCTCGTTTTACTAGACCTGAAGGTGGAGTTACTTAAGGTTGCTTAGCCGATCTAGAAGTGTCTAATCACCCTTGTGCTGTATGGTTTTGTGTGAATAAACTAACCCAGTATTAAGTACTGTGCAAACATTTTAGGCAGGTGTGAAAAAATGTTATAACAAAGAATGCTTTCAAAAATGGAAGTGTTAATCATTTATTTTCATCAATCAACAAAACGCAGTGAATAAACAAAAGAGAAATCTAAATCCATTTTTGATTCAATATTTGGTGTGACTACCTTTTGCCTTCAAAACAGCATCAATTAGGTACACTTGCACACAGTTTTTGAAGGAACTCAGCTGGTACGTTGTTCCAAATATGACTTGTTCCAAACATGTCAACCTGCGTGTGACATTGATGATCATCAGTACCTGTTTGGTAAAATTGGTTGATCAGACACCGACTATAATCCTACAAAATCTTTGCGACTTTGTGCAAGTGTAGGCAAAAGGTAGTAACACCAAATATTGATTTGATTTAGATTTTTCTTTTGTTCGCTCACTTTGCATTTTGTAAATTGATAAAAATAAACAATCATTATTTATATTTCTGAAAGCATTCTTTGTTTACAGTATTTTTTCACACCAGCCTAAAATTTTTGCACAGTACTGTACTTGACCTGGTTTGCTCATTTGAAATTTCTGACTACAGTTGTATCGAATTTGCTTTCAAATTAACCCTAGGTAATGTATGTAAAAAAAAAAATATGATTTCATATAGGAATTTGAGCTGTTTGGAGGCGTCTTGAACGGCTGTGTAAAAAACCAGGTCTTGCCGTGCACTCTCAGTTATATGTTGATCACATGTTAAAATATTGATCCGCCCTTAATACTGCTCGCTCTTGCTACCTTTCCTCCATCATCAACAGCAGCAGCTGAAAGCCCAAGGCCCTGTTTGCTAGTGTGAGTAAACTTCTTCAGCCCCCAGCACCTTCTCTCTCAGGTTCTCACTCATGTGAGACCTTTCTTCACTTTTTTTCAAAACATAATTGACCTAATATATAATCTGTTCACTGGTACCCCTCCACCATCTTGTAACTCTCTCCTAGAAACTCCATTACAACCCTTCACCAAGCTCTCTCTAACAAACCTGAACTCTGTTGCTGAATTAATTAGGAAAATCAGTTCTTCCACCTCTGTCCTGGATCCAGCACCTACTTCTCTTCTTAAATGCTGTTTGTCTGCCATCTCTGCCTCTATCTCCCATCTTATAAATTGTTCACTCTCTTCTGGTGTTGTTCCTCTGGGCCTGAAAACTGCTGCTTTTTACACTTCAGATCCCAGAAATCTGTCCAGCTACAGACCTTTTTCTAATCTACATTTGATTTCAAAGCTCTTTAAAAGGGTTGTAGCTGCTCAGCTGTGGGAACATCTAAGAATTAACTATTTATATGAGCCATTTAAGTCAGGTTTCCATCCATTCCACAGAACTGAGATTGCCCTTCTATGTGTCACCAACGACTTTTTGCTCAGTGCTGACTCTGGTTCCCTCAGAGTCCTCCTTCTCTTGGATCTAAGCTCTGCCTTTGACACTGTAAATCATAATATCCTTCTTTCCCACCTTTCATTCATTGGGTTATCTGGTACCGTTCTTTCTTGTTTCACATCTTATCTCACCGATAGACAGCAGTTCATCTGCCTCCATAACAACAGATCACCTCCTGCTCTAGTTAAACATGGTGTCCCTCAGGGATCTGTTCTTGAACCTTTATTGTTCATAATTTATATTCTTCCTCTCGGTCATATTATTAGAAACCATGGCCTCAGTTTTCACTGCTATGCTGACGCTACCCAAATCTACTTTACTACCGCCACTTCAGCCGCTCTGCCCGTTCCCTTACTGCTTTAATTCGTGACGTAAAACTATGGCCCACCTCAAACTTTCTAAAGCTTAACACAGACAAAACAAAACTTTCATTAATTCACTCCAAGGTTATCACTTAACTCCAAAATTTCAGTTTATCCATTGACAATGCTTTTGTTAGTCCCTCACCCACTGTCTGGAATTTAGGTGTTATATTTGATCCCACTCCATCATTTGACTCTCACATCAACACAGTTGTGAAAAATGTATTCTTTCACCTCAGAAACATCTCACATCTCTGCTCATCGCTTTCATTGAAGGACGCAGAAATACTTGTTCATGCTTTTATAACTTCCTGTCTCAATTACTGCAATGCTTTACTCTTTGGTCTCCCAACTAGAACATTAGCCAGGCCCCAGTACATGCAGAACTCTGCAGCTCTGTTTTGTAAAAAACAATCTGAATTAAAGATTAATTACTTAATCTGAATTAAAGGTGGCAAACTGGGGTGGTGGTCCCCCTCTTTAAGAAAGGGGACCGGAGGGTGTGTTCCAACTACAGAGGGATCACACTTCTCAGCCTCCCCGGGAAAGTCTATTCAGGGGTCCTGGAAAGGAGGGTCCGTCGGATAGTCGAACCTCGGATTCAGGTGGAGCAGTGTGGTTTTCGTCCAGGTCGCGGAACAGTGGACCAGCTCTACACCCTTGGCAGGGTCCTGGAGGGTGCATGGGAGTTTGCCCAACCAGTCTACATGTGCTTTGTGAACTTGGAAAAGGCATTCGACCGTGTCCCTCGGGGAGTCCTGTGGGGGATACTCCGAGAGTATGGGGTATCGGATTCCCTACTAAGGACTGTCCGGTCCCTGTACAATCGCTGTCAGAGCTTGGTCCGCATTGAGTCCGCATTCCGGTGAGAGTTGGACTCCGCCAGGGCTACCCTTTGTCACCGATCCTCTTCATAATTTTTATGGACAGGATTTCTAGGTGCAGCCAGGGCGTTGAGGGGGTCCGGTTTGGTGGGCTCAGGATTGGGTCACTGCTTTTTGCAGATGACGTTGTCCTGTTGGCCTCATCTGGCAGTGACCTTCAGCTCTCACTGGATTGGTTCGCAGCCGAGTGTGAAGCGGCTGGGATGAGAATCAGCACCGCAGTGATGCGGGCTCTGTGTCGGTACGTCATGGTGAAGAAGGAGCTGAGCCAAAAGGCAAAGCTCTCAATTTACTGGTCGATCTATGTTCCCACCCTCACCTATGGTCACGAGCTGTGGGTAGTGACTGAAAGAACGAGATCGCGAATACAAGCGGCCGAAATGAGTTTCCTCCGCAGGGTGTCTGGGCTCTCCCTTAGAGACAGGGTGAGAAGCTCAGTCATCCGGGAGGGGCTCAGAGTAGAGCCGCTGCTCCTCCGCATCGAGAGGAGCCAGATGAGGTGGCACGGGCATCTAATTAGGATGCCCCCTGGACGCCTCCCTGGTGAGGTGTTTCGGGCACGCCCCACCGGAAAGAGACCCCGGGGAAGACCCAGGACACGCTGGAGAGACTATGTCTCGGCTGGCCTGGGAACGCCTCGGGATCCGCCCGGAGGAGCAGGAAGAAGTGGCTGGGGAGAGGGAAGTCTGGGCATCCCTGCTGAAGCTGCTGCCCCCGCGACCCGACCTTGGATAAGCGGAGGAGAATGGATGGATGAATTAATTAAAGGTTCACCCATGACCCTGTTTCTATTAATATTGTTCCAGAGAAAGGTAATAAATTAAAAGTCCTTTTTAAAGAAACGCAGTGAACACAATTCATTTACAGGTCATTTGTTGATAGTAGCTGTTATGTAACCAATGGCGTAACTAATGACAGCTCAGACATTCGCACTGGGACATTTTCAGGGTTTGGGGTTGAGATGCATTTATTCACTTTCATGTCCAGCTAGCAATTAGATATAATCTCATATATTTAGATATAACTGATATATTTAAAAAATTAGAATACATTATTTATTTATTTGTTCATTTTATTTTATTTTATTTCTTTTATTTTGGGACCATAAGATCCCCAAATGAAACTTACAGACTGAATATTAACTATGAACTCGAATCAGTTTTCCACATCTTAACAGGATGAACTAATTTTAGGATCAATCTGGTTTGTTATTGCAGGTACATTTGAGAAATGTTCTACCCAGAGAGGTGGATGATGCTCCTCCTTTTAGTTTATTGCTGATCCTTAGACCATAATCTGAGGATTACCATCACATGGTGCACTTTATTTATTATATAATAATTCTTATTTATGTATATATATATATAAATTTATATAAATATATAAATTTATATACATATGTAAATAAGAAGTGCAGTAACTGGTTTTATATTAACCTGTAAAATGTTTTCATTTTAGGATCTGTTGCTGCTTCCCTGTGGAACTGGTTTGAAATCATTGGAGATTTCTAAACTCGTCCCCAAAGTCCTCTCTTTGTGTCTCACCATTTGCTGGGCACTCTGAAGTAATGGAGACCTTATGTCCTCATATTCGATCATTGGTGCAGGGGTGTAATATGAGAAGGAAGCAGTGGCGACGCTGGATGAAGAAGCCTTGTCTGAACAGGTGACAAAACTAAATCCTGAACCAGGAGCTAAGAATTCAAGATCACTGCTTATCAACACTGTAATGTAATCTTATGTCTCTGTAACAGGAACAAGAAGAGAACAAATATGAAACGCTGGATGTTTCAATGATGAGAAATTACAAGTAATAATGAAGTTAAATCATATCGATAAATCTATTTTTCATAAAATGCTTCTTATGCAGTCTTATATTGTGTCACGGATGAGGTTCGTTTTGGGCATGGTAGAGGGTGCTCTGTTCTGTCTGAGCTCACCTGAGGTGTTTATTTTACTGCTATTTAAACCCTGCTGAGTCAGAACAGAGCACGGTTCAATCACAAGGCGAAGCCTCACATTAATGGTCGTTTTGGTCATTTTTGGTAACTTGGTTTAGTCAAACTGCAGTTCCTTGTGTCTTGTCTTGGTCATAACTGCAGTCCTTGGAACTTGTTTTGGGTAATATGATGAATAAAGTTATGTTCTGGACTCCTGGCTCTGCTTTGACATCCTTCCTGCACCCCGCCATCGTTACATGTTGATTATAAACAATGTAAAAATATATTTTTTATGGGAAAATAAATATTAATCTTAATTCTTTATGTGAGTATTTTTTAATATAAAGTTAATCGCTCATATGCCACACTTTATTTAATTATGAAATCAAACTTTCAACAAGAAAGTTAAGTTTCACGGTTCGAGTTTCTCTCTCTCGTCCCAACAAAGGCAAGCAGTTCACGCTGGTGATGCAACACAGGAGAAGACTGCAGTGGTTAGAACTGCTGAATGTCTTGCTGTCTTCAAGCGTCACCTGTAGACACACCTGTTCAAGAAACACCTGGAAGACTGACCTTCCCTATTTGTCAGGTTACTAGAATGAAGAACAGATGTGGAGATGAAGACTGATGTGTGTCGCTCTGGATAAGATTGTTATGCTGGCATACAATCCATCTGCCCGATGCTCTACCAGTGCCAGAATTGACTGGAGAGCGGGCTCACTCAGTTTTTTGTCTCTGCTGCGCTTAGGAGCTGAGTTTGCAGAATCTTTCCATTTGGTCAATTAGATTACTCTCTCCAGTGTCATCACTGCTTTGTGATCCGTTGCCATTGCCCTGATCACCTTGTGGTTTGTCATTCGCTTGATTCGGATTCTTCCGAAACCAACAGTGTTTTGCCCAATGCCCATTCTTTCCACATATGAAGCAGGGTGTTGTCTTCTTATCAGCTTTGTTGGATTTTCTGGCTTCATTTCCATCCAATTGAGCCATTCGGACTTTCGCTGCAAGGTCGGCTTCCATGCTTCCAGCTGTCTGAACAGTTTGTGAGATACTTCTGCCTACATCCTTCTCACAACCCGGGTACGTGACTTAAAGCTGTAAATGTAGATGTAACACACACATGCAGCGGATGATCAGAGACAAAGACACCGATATTAAAGTAACCCACTGGTTTCTGGAGCTCCAGAACAACTGCTTTAAAGTGAGTCATCACCATGTCTGTTCTTCAATCTCTAAGCTCTGTGACCCCCTGGTTCCACTGTAAAGAAAATCTGAGTCAGTGCCTCTAAACCTCTAAAGCACTTTATTTCCATCTCTGTGACTGAATTCTAGAGAAATTATGAAAAATCACTTCAACGGTCTTTTAAATGATTGTCAGTCAGTCAGTCATTTTCTGCCGCTTGTCCCAAGCGGGGTTGCGGGGGGATGCTAGAGTCCATCTCAGCTCACACAGGGCGAAGGACTGGGGACACACCCTGGAAAGGTCGCCTTAAATGATTGTATTTTAATTTAGTAAATAAATACAGGTGTTGGAGCGATAAACACTGGATCATATTGTTGATTATACATTTTTCTCCTGTCTCCACATTCGTCAAACAGCACTATTGAACCCAAACACATCCTTTTTAACTTGTGTTTTTAAAATCAAAATCCAGGCAAAGAAAAAGAAATCTGATTCAAACTCAAAATACACTTTATAACTATTGTATTAGAACATTAATTCCTGCTCAACTACTGACATCAAACAAACATCACCAACTTAATAAACTTTTAGTATTTACTGCCACACACACACACACACAGCAGGTTATTCTTGCTTACACAGACATGCTGAGGATCCGTAAAAAAGATAAAATCCTGCACAGAGCGATTCAGTGAAAGTGGTGTTGAATGTGTGTAAGTGTGTGAGTGTGTGTGTATCAGAGGAGACACTGTAGAAGGACAGAGTTCCGGCAGGACAGTCCACATACACTCCTACTCTGTTTGATCTGGAGGGAGGAGGAGGGACAGCAGTGCTGCTCTTATTGTGAAAAACAGAGAATCTGTTATCAGAGCAGATCAGACTCCAGGACTTTTCATTCAGTCCAAACTCACAGTCTCCTCTCCCTCCTTTCCTCCTGATTGATTTATGAGTCACCGATACTCCAACACCATCACCGCTCCACTGGACCTCCCAGTAACAGCGTCCACTCACACTCTCTCTACACACAACCTGTTGATACTCATCAAATCTGTCTGGATGATCAGGATATGACTGTCGTTCTTCCACAAACTCCACCTTCCTGTTCTCCTCAGAGAGAGAGAGGAGTGTGTGTGCTGTGTTTGGATCCAGTGTGAACTCACAGCCATCTGCACACAAGAAGACACATTAGAGGACAAAACACAGTGTGTGTGTGTTTTCTATTGTGTATGTGATTATTGCATTCTCCGATTGAGAACCGAGGTTCAAAGAGTCAGTGATGAGGCAAAGAGGTCTTGAAGCTAGCAAAGTTTATTAACAGAAGAGTAACAAAGTTCTTAAAGGTTGTTCAAGGGCCAGTGTTTCTCCCTCTAGGGAAATCCTCTCTACTTTGCTGTGCCTTTTTTTCTACCCCCCCAAGGCCTCCAGTAGAGCCACCTAATCTAAGACTATGACCTTGTTTTTGACAAACAGAGAAAAATAGTGTTGCAGTTGGTAATATGTGGGTTTAGGGTAACAGGGAAGTAAGGGAATGGTAGAAACAAAGGGATTTAGGGTGACAGGAGAGAAAGGGCATTGGGCTGGTAAAGGAATTCAGTGATGGAAGGGCATGGGCCTCAGAAGCGGCTTTTGAAGTCATTCTTAAAGGGAATGGTTAAACTACAGGAATAGGGCCACGGAGTCAAATATGAGGTACATGGGGTTAGCTATGCAGCAGGGAGAAGAGAGAAGGACATAAAAAAAGAAGATATAGATATATGAGAAAAATAATATGAATAAATAAATAAATAAAAGTATAATCCATCAAATCCATCATGATGGTGTGTGTTTGTTACAGATGGAATGTTTGCTGTGAGGGTGTTGATGGAGAAGTACAAGAATGGGCTCAGCACTGACCCTTGATATAATCCAACTTCTACCTTTAATGCATACATCACTCCTACTGCAAATCTCTCCACACTGCCCTCATACATATCCTAAACTACTCTCACATACTTCTCTGTAACACCTGACTTCCTCGTTCAAACCCACAACTCCTCTCTAGGTACCCTGTCATATGCTTTCTTCAAGTACACAAAGGCACAATGCAACTCCTGTGCTTCAACATCTCCCAGTGCCAAGTCAATATACGGACAACGATACAGAATTCCGTACTGCCACCGGTACTGTTCGCTTACAGGGTGCTGGTGGAAATTGGACTACTGTTGGCCAAAGGAGAAGAAGAAGAAGAGGAGGAAGGCATGTCCAGATGGAGAAAGAGAGAAAGAAGGGAGGCAGAGTGGAAGTAAGGGTAGGGACTCTGAATGTTGGCCGCATGACTGGTAAAGGTCGAAAATTTGCTGATTTGATGGAGAGAGAAAAAGGTTGAAATTTTGTGTGTGCAAGAGACTAGATGGAAGGGTAGTAAGGCCAGGTGTATTGGAGGAGGGTTTAAATTTTAATTAATGTTGTTAATGCTTATGCTCCGCAAGTTGGTTGTGAGATGGAAGAGAAAGAAACATTCTGGAGTGAGTTAGATGAAGTGATAGGGAGTGTACCCAAGGGAGAGAGAGTGATGATTGGTGCAGATTTTAATGGTCATGTTGGTGAAGGGAACAGAGGTGATGAGGAGGTGATGGGTAGGCATGGTGTCAAGGAGAGGAATGCTGAAGGTCAGATAAATGTAGATTTTGCAAAAAGGATGGAAATGGCTGTAGTTAATACTTATTTTAAGATGAGGGAGGAGCCCAGGGTGATGTATAAGAGTAGGTGAAGATGCTCACAGGTGGATTATATCCTTTGCAGGAGGGTCAGTCTGAAAGAGATTTGAGACTGCAAAGTAGTCACAGGGGAGAGTGTAGCTAAACAGCATAGGATGGTGGTATGTAGGATGACCTTGGAGGTCAAGAAGAGGACAAGGGCAAGTTGAGGATCAGGTGGTAGAAGTTGAAGGAGGAGGACTGCAAGGTAGCATTCAGGCAAGAGTTAACACGGGCACTGGGAGGTGTTGAACAGTTACCGGACTGCTGGGAAACTACTTCAGAAGTGATAAGGCAGACAGCTAGAAATGTACTTGGTGTGACATCTGGAAGGAAGAAGGAGGATAAGGAAACCTGGTGGTGGAACCAAGAAGTCCAGGTGTGTATTCAAAAGAAGAGGGAGGCAAAGAAGACAAGGGTCAGTCAGAGAGATGAAGAAAGTAGACAGGTGTACAAGGAAATGAACCGCAGGGCGAAAGCAGTGGTGAAGGCCAAAGATAAGGTGTTTGGTGAACTGTTTGAGAGGATGGACAGTAAAGAGGGAGAAAAGGACTTTTACCAATTGGCTAAACAGAGGGACAGATCTTTGAAAGATGTGTAGCAGTTCAGGGCAATTAAAGATAGAAATGGAAACGTACTCACAGGTGAACAGAGCGTGCTGAGCAGATGGAAAGAGTACTTTGAGGGGGTGATGAATGAAGAAAATGAGAGAGAGCGAGAAGATTGGATGATGTGAGAAGAGTGAACCAGGAAGTGCAGCAAAAAAACAAGATGGAAGTAAGGGCAGCCATGAAGAGGATGAAGAATGGAAAGGCTGTTGGACCGGATGACATACCAGTGGAAGCATGGAGATGTTTAGGGGAGATGGCAGTTGAGTTTCTGACCAGATTGTTTAACATAATCTTAGAAAGTGAGAGGATGCCTGAGGAGTGGAGATGAAGTGTACTGGTACCGATTTTCATGAATAAGGGTGATGCACAGAGCTGTAGTAACTATAGAGGGATAAAGTTGATCAGTCACACCATGATGTTATGGGAAAGAGTAGTGGAAGCTAGGTTAAGAAAAGAGGTGAGGAATAGTGAACAGCAATATGATTTTATGCAGAGAAAGAGCACAACAGATGCAATGTTTGCTCTGAGGGTGTTGATGGAGAAAGACAGAGAAGTTCAAAAGGAGCTGCATTGTGCCTTTGTGGACTTGGAGAAAGCATATGACAGGGTGCCTAGAGAGGAGTTGTGGTTTTGTATGATGACTTCTGGTATTACAGAGAAGTATGTGAGAGTAGTTCAGGATATGTATGATCGCAGGTTAACAATTGTGAGATCTGCAGTGGGAGTGACGGTTACATTTAAGTTAGAGGTTGGATTACATCCAGGATCAGCACTGAGCCCATTCTTGTTTGCAATAGTAATGGACAGATTGATGCACGAGGTTAGACAGGAGTCTCAGTGGACGATAATGTTTGCTGATGATATTGTGATCTGCATTGAGAGTAGGGAGCAGCTTGAGGAGAACCTGGAGAGATGGAGATCTGCTCTAGAGAGGTGAGGAATGAAAGTGAGTAGGGCAAAGACAGAATATATTAGTGTGAATGAAAGGGAGGAACATGGAGTGGTTAGGATGCAGGGAGTGGAGGTAACAAAGGTGGAGGAGTTTTAATAGAATAGAATAGAATAGAATAGGCTTTATTGTCATTGTACAGATGTACAACAAAATTGTGGGGGTGGTTCCCCTAACTCTATGCATTTCAGCAGACATTTAAAAAAAAAAAAAAATAAATAAATATATATATATATATATATATATATATATATAAAAATATAAAAACAAACACATAATAAGTAAAACAAACTGACGTTTGGAGCATGGGGAGGGGGCTATTGAGTCACTGAGTGTTTAAGGTTCGAATGGCCCATGGGATCTGGTCTGGTCGTGTGTGATATAATGGATCCATAATGCCTTCCGGATGGCATCGGTTCAAACAGGTGATGGGCGGGATGTGAAGAATCTTCAATGATGGCCTTAGTTTTCTTGCGGCAATGAGATGTGGATATTTAAAATATGGAGGGTAAGGGCAGCCGATAATTTTTTGAGCAGCATTTATGACCCCCTTCACAGCCTTCCTGCTCTCAACTTTGGAACCTGTATACCACACTCCCAAACAGTATGTAATTACACTCTCCAGGGATGAGTGATAGAAGGCCAACAGCACTTCCTGTCCAGCTTGTTTTTCCTGAGGACATGTAGGAAATATAATCACTGTTGAGCCTTCTTCACTACATCTCGGCTGACCTATCCTGGACTCACTACACCAAAGATGTAGTGAGTCCAGGATAGGTCAGCCGAGATGTGGATACCCAGGAACTTAAGGGAAGTGACAATACCCACGCGTTCTTCCTCTATGGGCAGAGGGGTGTGGTCTTGCTTGTTCTTCCTGAATTCCATGATCAGTTCTTTAGTTTTGAGGACATTCATTGACAGATTATTCTCTGAGCACCAGAGGGACAGTTTCTCTACCTCAGCCCTATATGCTGTCTCATCTCCATTTGAGATGAGCCCCACCACAGTGGTATCCTCTGCATATTTGATGATGGCATTTGCTGGGTGGGTTGAAGCGAGTCAAAGGTATACAGGGCGTACAGTAGAGGACTCAGCACACAGCCCTGGAATTAGTGTGTTGAGCGCTGAGCTGTAGTCCACGAAGAGTATCCTCACGTAGTTCTTCCAGTTCTCCAGGTGACTCAGCACTTTGTGTAGCATGACAACGACTGCATCTTCAGTGGATCGGTTCGCTCTGTAGGCAAACTGGTAGGGATCCAAGGTCAGAGGGAGGCAGTTTATGATGTGCTGGGAAACCAGTCACTCTAAACACTTCATGATTACAGACATGAGAGCTATGGGTCTGTAATCATTGAGACTGTCTGTGACAGGTCTTTTTGGGATGGGAATGATGGTGGAGGCCTTCAGGCATGTAGGTACCATGACGAGAGTCAAAGACAGGTTGAACAGCTTGGTGAGGATCCCTGTCAACTGGTCTGCACATGCCATGACCATTGCCCCTGGGATGCCATCAGGTCCAGCAGCTTTCCTGGGGTTTACTGCCCTCAGGGTTTTCTTCAGAGGGTGGGTGTCTGAATTTCTGGGATCAAAGGGGGGCAGCGGGTGCTGGTTTAATTGGTCTCAAAGAGGGCATAGTAGTTGTTCAACTCCTCTGCCAGTGTGCTACTGTTGCTGGAGGGTGAGGGACTCCAGCCTCTGTAGTTGGTAAGGGCCTGGATGCCCCTCCACCTTTGCAGTGGGTTGTTATCCAACAGATAATCCTCCATCTTCCCCCCGTAGGCCTCCTTTGCCAGATGGATGCCTCTCCTCAGGTTAGTTCTGGCAGTGCTGTACAGTGAGCTGTCCCCACTCCTGAAGGCTGAGTTTCGAGCTCTAATTAGGTCCTGAACATCTCTCTTTATCCAGGGTTTCCTGTTTGGAAAAACCCAGATGCATTTATTTACTGACACGTTCTCTACACAGCTCCTTATATAGAAAAGGACAGTCTCTGTGTGTGTCTCAAGCTCCTGGTGTTCAAAGATGTTCCAATCAGTATGAACAAAGCAATCTTGTACCTGAAGGTGGGCGTTTTCAGGCCAGGTTTTAATGGTCATTGTCTTTGGATGTATTTGTTTCCTTTGTGGAATGTAGGCCGGGAAAAGGAGCAGTGAAAGGTGGTCAGATCATCCCAGGTGGGGTAGAGGTAGTCCTCTATAGGCATGCTTAATGTTGGAGTAAACATGATCAAGTGCTTATCACTTCTGAAACTTAACATGCTGCTAGAAATTAGGAAACATTGTCCTTAGGCATGCATGATTAAAGTCAACCTGCTATTATATAGACATTCTCCAGATGAGCCATTTGATTGTTTAATATGCGTTGAAGCTGGCTTAGCGCTGAGCTAACATTAGCACCTGGCGGGATAAACAGCAGTAATGATGATCACTGTTAGCTCCCTAGGCAGATAGAATGGTCTGCACTGAACAGACATGGCCTCTAGGTCCGGCAAGCAGTGGCTGTCTATTTTCCTGCTGTTGAAACACCAATTCTCCAGCACGTACACGCAGAGTCCTCCTCCCTGGCTCATACCAGAGGCTTCATTGTGATCCTGGTGGTGTATGGTACGGCCTGCTAACTCCACCGTAGCGTCTGGGATTTGCTGGTGTAGCCAGGATTCCTTTAAAATCTCACTCTGTGCCGCCTCCGTAGCCTGCTAAGTCCGATAACAATCCACGGAGCTCCTGGCAGTCCATTGGTATATTATAACCAGTTATTGCAATGTTAGACTGAAGTCCAATGTCAATCAGGTCCCCTCGCATGTAGACGATGTGTGCAAGAAACCCGATAAAAAAGTACAATAAATAAAAATACAAAAAAGTAAAATAAAAATAGGGAAAAATGCACTGGTGTGGGGACCCTCCAGCTCCTGCATCCGTGCGTGCCGCCATTTTTTACAGACTGTAGTAAATACTTGGGATCAAGAGTAACAGCGAGTGTGGAAGAAAGGTGAAGAAGAGAGTGCAGGCCGGTTGGAATGGGTGGAGAAGAGTGGCTGGAGTGATTTGTGACAGACGGGTACCAATGAGTATATTAGAGGGACAGCTCAGGTTAGACGCCTCGGAGACAAAGTTAGAGAAGCAAGGTTGCGTTGGTTTGGACATGTCCAGAGAAGAGATGAGGATTATATTAGAAGGAAGATGTTGAAGATGGAGCTGCCAGGAAAGAGGAGAAGAGGAAGACCAAAGAGGAGGTTTATGGACGTGGTGAGAGAGGACATGCAGCTGGTCGGTTTGAAGCACCAAGATGCAGAGGACCAGAAGAAATGGTGACCCGTGTTGTGTCTTATGTTGTCTTGTTTCTTGTCTTGTGTGTAGCACCAGGGTCCTGGAGGAACGTTATTTCATTTCACTGTGTACTGTAAAATCCTACTTGACTTGACTTAACTTGACAGTTGATCTGCTGTGGCGACCCTTTAATGGGAGCAGCTGAAAGAAAAAGAGGAAGAACTTCCAGCTTCAAACTCATCACCCTATCTGACACCCTCTTCACCTCCAAAACACTCTTCACATACTCTTCCTTCAGGAAAACTTTTCCCCAATTTCTCCTTCTATCCACACCATGGTAGAACAGTTTAAACCCTCCTCCAATAGACCTGGCCTTACTACCCTTCCATCTAGTCTCTTGCACACACAAAATATCAACCTTCATTCTCTCCATCATATCAGTTAATTCTCTACCTTTACCAGTCATGGTGCCAACATTCAAATTTTCTTCTCACTTCCACTTTCCTCCACTCTCTGGACCTGCCTTCCTCTTCTTCTTCTTTTTTTCCTTATATGTGTTTGTGTGTGTCTGCTAAATTGATTGCTTGTGCGTTAATGGTGTGTGTGTGTGTGTGTGTGTGTGTGTGTGTGTGTGTGCACTCGTGCGTGTGTGTGTGTGTGTATGTGTGTTTAAGTGTGTGTGTTTATCTGCAAATAATTTTCTTGTGTAAATAAAGTTTGATTCCACACACACTGAATAGGTTTTAGTTTCTGAAGTGTTTAGGAAATCTGAAACCGTCATCAATAATTTCCTGTTTCACTAGGGAATAAAAATGAGGCTACACTCTTCCCAAGTCCCTTCGTCCTCCATCATCATGGGAAAGATGAGGATGAAGTGAGACTATTCTGTCAGCAGTTTTCCAGACGTCACTGGAAGTGTAACTGGGACAGGTTGCTGTGTTCAACCTAAACTAAAACCAGCTCTTTGACTCCAAACACTGAAGGAGGTTTAAATGTAGAAATAAAGCGGCTGCAGATAAAAACTCCTAACACCAAGTGTAGATCCAAATATTTCTGACTGACGTTTCACTGGAGACTCCTGCTGGCAT
This sequence comes from Hepsetus odoe, assembly GCA_017165825.1. Taxonomy (NCBI): domain Eukaryota; kingdom Metazoa; phylum Chordata; class Actinopteri; order Characiformes; family Hepsetidae; genus Hepsetus; species Hepsetus odoe. The sequence continues at coordinate 39,923 of JABMDN010000244.1, forward strand.
TGTGTTCACCTCGTGTCCTTGTAGTAAAACACGAAGGGTTAAACACTTCACCAGCTCACTTGTGTTCATTAGAAAGATAATAGAGAGACAGAGACGTTTAGAGTTTGGACAGATTTGAAGTTAACAGCAGGGACATGATTTTACATCTGATCTACTGGAATATCGGGTTATTAACAGATTAAATTCGTATTTTTGAAATAAATATTGTTATAATTTGATTGAATGTGCTTGTGTATTTGTGTGTGTGTGTGTGTGTGTGTGTGTGTGTGTGTGTGTGTGTGTATAACTGTGTAAACTTACATTTTTTCAGTCCTGGCATTATTCTGACCTCCCCTCCATGTTCCACTCTAAATACACACACACACACACACACACACACAGAGGTTCACAGTCTGATCTCCACTCATAACTATGCACTGAAGAGTTGAAAACCAGGTTCCTATGAGTAAAGAGGAGCATCCTGAAGTGTGGAGGACTGGATGAAAATGATGTTTCCCTCAGTGATGAATCATGAATCTGCAGCGCTCAAGGATGATGCTGGAACTTTTGTCTGGAGTCGTTCCAATGAAACAGAAGGATGATGATCTGAAGAACACCATCAGATTCCCCCTTATTTATGATCTTGAGCTGCAGGTCAGATAAAGCACCAGGAGAGATGACCATCTTCAGTGCGAAGTTGGATCGATCAGTGTGCAGCTGGACACTGAACCCCTGGACACTTTTCTCACTCCATCCACAGAAAACAGGTTTGGTGAAGAAGTAATGTTTATAATTCTAAATAAAACTGACAGTTCTACTGTTAAAACCAAGTTTCCTTTCAATAAATCCAGTCCAGCAGTTCATTAATGTCTGAAACTCTCTGTCTTTTACCTGCAGACCAGTCAGTGTTTTACACTTGAGTCAGGATTAGTTTCAGAAACACTAATTACAAGCTGATTTCAGCAGTTCTTCCTCCACATTGACTGATTCAATCATTTATTCTCTCCTTTATCTGGAATATAATCTGCTCATTTCACAAAGTTCAAAAAAGTTCAGCCACAAATTGATAAATGAACGAACACACACACACACACACCTTTTCTTTTTCTCTTTCTAGCTGTCATTTCACTGACTCCACCTGAACTTTCACTTTAATACTGTTCTCAGAGTGAAACTTGTGACACCGCACATAAGGCTGCCATAGCCGATGGCCATAAGGGAGGTACCCCCTAGGCTCGGCATGGTATTCCTCCAAGAAGTCAGAGGGCGCTCTAGCCCCTTACTAACACTGCACCTCCCCTTTAAGAGCTTACCTGATATAATCAGGTGACTGATTAGCAGGGGTGTCGGTTTTTTGGGCAGTGTTTGGAAGGAGTTGTGTGATAAAAGCTTTGCGAAGAAAGCGTATGAGGGAGAAACTAGGTTTCCATGTTCCTTGTTAAAAATCCTTTCTTTCATGGCATGTGTATGATATATGTTCACAAAGAAGACTGGCAGAGCCCGTCTTCCATGTTTGTGGATTAACCCCGTTGGACTATTTGGACACTCAATTCCACTCAGGATTACTCTTACCATCCGATCTATAATCCCCTACTCCATCACCTTCGTGGTAGGACTTCCGTTTGCCATCCACCATCTCCGGAATCATCCTTAGACTGGACAATACGGTCGGACTAAATACATGTACTTTCATTGTTTGTTTGCTTGTTTGTTTGTTATATTCAATGTTGTTTGGGGAGCACTGTTACATATTAAAACACTGAAGGTTTTTGTCCCGAGTATTGTGGTGGTCTACGGTGTCTGTTCGATTTAAGAAGGATAAAGAAATCGTTCAGTGATCGCCGCAACCGCTACAAACTGTGGATCTGAACTCAAACAGTGTTGACTTTACAGTGTTGATTACTCACAGTGCTGATCACAATCTTTCAAGTGGTGTGTGTTTTATACTTAGTCTTTCTGTATCTTTCTATCACTTTTTCTTTCTCTCTCTGTCTCTTTCAAAGGTGACTGATCCCAACCTACACACTTACCTACAGATTTACATCATTGTTCTCACTTCCTCACAAACACTTTACCTGCAGTGTGTGATGTTACAGAGTGGGTTTAAGAGAGTTTAGGGTGACAAATGAGTCTCTCTTCCTCTCAGAGAGACTGAACTGTGATCATATCAGCTTCAGTAAATCCAGAAACCTAACAAGACTCAAAGTTCCTTTACTTTTTGATTGATGTAAACACCATTGTCCATACCTGAGTGAGCTGAGTAAGCAGTGTGGATCCTCCAGTCGAGCAGAGAGCAGCTTCACTCCTGACTCTCCTGGGTGGTTGTAGGTCAGATCCAGTTCTTTCAGGTGGGAGGGGTTTGAACCGAGAGCTGAATCCAGAGAAGAACAGCCTTTAGCTGTGATCATACAACCAGATAATCTGGGGAGAGAGAGAGAGAGAGAGAGAGAAAGAGAGAGAGAGAGAGAGAGAGAGAGATTTTTACTTGTTTTTAAATGTTTTATTTATTTATTTATTTTTATACAGTTAATAATTTCAGAGCTGATCTGCAGCACAACACAACATATTTGTACAACAGTCTTTACAACAGCAGTCTTCATCACTGACCCTCATTCTAAAGACTCTTAATGAGCTGAGAGAGAGGAGCAGGTTAATCTTCCTGAAAGCATGAAGAAAAACTGAGGAAAACTTACGATCACCCACTCAGGGGTTTTATTGGTAAATCAGGTTTAGATTTAAATTCTTGACCTCTAGAAATCTTTTTGGGAGTAAGTGACAGAAATCTGACAAGTGTCTCCAGTTTATAGTGTGAACATTATATTTATCTTCAGTGATGAAGTGACAGAAATCTGACCTGAGAGTCTCCAGTTTACAGTGTGAACTCTTCAGTCCAGCAGAGAGCAGCTCCACTCCTGAATCCTGCAGGTCATTGTTACTGAGGTCCAGATCTTTCAGGGAGTTTTCCAGATTTAAAACTGATCCCAGACTTTCACACGTCTTTACCCCAAGATTACACAAAGACAGTCTGCAAAGAGAATAGAAACATAACAGACATAATTCAGAGAGTAAAGTTTGGCAACACAGAAAAAAAAACACAGAAAAATATTTTAATCATGTTTAAAAAATGCAAATTAAAGACATTTCATTTTAATTTTATTTTATGAAAATGTTTAAACATTTCTGAAATATTTGACACCTTAATGTTAATTTACATCAGATTGCTGTTATTGTGTTCATTTCTTGAGGATTTTCTTCACAGTGCCTAATATTATGTTTGCTACAGTGTTTCACACACAATCAGTACTGGCTACATTACTAAATCACACTGTAACATGTTTGCAAGGCTCTGCCCCCAAACAAGAGATATCTGCATGGTATCAGGGGAGGAATTAGAAACTCCAGTCAACCCAAAATGTACAATTTGAATGAAGAAACATTTTTCAGTTACAGTCTGTTCACAAACATTTCTAGAGGTGCCAAAGACTGGGGCACATTTATATTAAAAATAATTATTTCTCAGTGACTAATTTGTTTCTGGGCGGCATAGTCGGTAGTGCTGTCACTTTACAATAAGAAAGTCCAAAGTTCAATTCAAAGGCAGGGTTCGATTGCTATGTTCATATGTGTGTCCTTCAGGGAGCTCTGGTTTCCTCCCAATGTCCAAAGACATGCATGTCAGGTGGATTGGAGATGCTGAATTATCTGTAGTTGTGAGTGTGTTTCTCTGTGATTGCCCTGCAATAGACTGGCAGACTTGGCCAGTGTGTCTATGAAAACTAATGATTTGTTTCTCTCTTAATAAATTAATTTCCTGATTTTCCAAATGAATTTGTTTATTGATCATGATTTTTTGGAAGTTTCATTTTAAACCTTTTTGAGCCTTTACTACAAACCCACACCTTGACCAGGGATCTCCTCATTACTGTTTTCTGTAACACTTGAGAAAAATATCTCAAAATGTAGGGAAAGATTAAAAATAACACATATTAGCCAATGAAAACAACCAAATGAAGTCAGTTTGTAATTTGAGACTACAGCACTGAGCTAGTTTCTCTGCTACTATCACAGTCAGGGGGCAGCGGTGGCCTAGTGGTTAGGGCGTTGGCCACATGGTCGAAGGATCAGGGGTTCGAACCCCTTCCCAATGGGTTGCCCTGAGGTGCCCTTGAGCAAGGTACTGTCCCCGTTCCGCTCCTCCCTGCGATGGGCTGGCGACCTGTCCAGGGTGTGTCCCCCGTCCTCGCCCTGTGTGCGCTGGGTTGGACACCAGCACTCCCCCGCGACCCCGTTTGGGAGAAGCGGCAGATAATGAATGTCACAGTCAGTGGTTTGTTTTTGTACAGTAGAGGGCGCTCTGTTCTGACTGAGCACACCTGAGCTCATGAAGGCACAGATGTGCTTCATTGGGGCTGACTATTTAAGCTCCAATGAGTCAGAACAGAGTGTGGTTCACTCACAAGGTGAAGCCTTAAAGTTAATGGTGGCATTTTAGTTCCCTGTATTTTGATTTATGTTGAATAAAGTTATGTTCCAGATCACTCTGCACTGATGTCCTTCCCTCACCCCGCCATCATTACAGCTACATTATAACATAAAGCTCCTCCCAGAATGTTACCCTTTAAACACACTAACAGACATCCTTTAGACAAGAAACATCAGCTATAAATGTCACGTCTGGAAGAAACAGTATCGTCTATAAACTGATCAACACCAGCTCTGTTTTTTTTTTTCCCCCAGAGATAAAAGATTAAAAAAAAAGAAGATAAAAAAGGTTTTTTTTTTTGTTTGTTTGTTTTTTCAGGGCCAATCACTGTCTAGATTACTGTCCATTCAAGTTCAAAGTTCTGACGTTTCTTTAAATAATTATGTTGCTTTTTTTCATCAATCTTAATAGTGAGAAACAGCTTTTCTCACTAGATTTTACTGAATAATGCAGATGGACAGGACAAAAGTGTTAATGTGAACATGACGCTTGTACAAATTCAGTAAAAGATGAAAACAGGTGCAGAATGATTTCATCTCATTGGTCAGAGTGGTGAGAATGGAGTTTACTCCTTTTTGAACTGCAGCCTCTATTGACTATTTGACTTTAATGACTTAAATTTTAGTTGTGTTTTTAACTTTTTCTGTTGCTTGTTGGGCATTTAGACACTGGTAACTTGGGGGTTTGTGTATTTTGTGATGTTACTTGAGAATCCATTCTTCCAATAGCCGTACGAGCCTAAAGGGCTTCATCACTCAAACCATCTCCATAACAGTCAGAGTGCCATCTACTGTTACATAATCTGCCCCCAAAGGCACCACGGTCGGGGGACAAATGACAACTAAAGTCCATAATTCAAATTCCAAATCCCAAATCCCAATTCCAAAACTCATAATAACTCAAAGTCCATTGAAGGGCCAATATGCGTCTCGCTGCAGCAATGTCCAGGGCTGGCCCAAAGTTGTAGACCATTCTTTGGTACCATGTTCATAGTAACATATTTTTGCATTTTGCATTGGTTTCTCTGGTACAAAATAGAGAGGTGTAGGGTTTTATTAAAAAAACTGAACTGAATAAGGTAAATCTATATTCATAAATCTGGGTTTAAATTTGTACTATATGAACTATATCCCTAAGACTATATCCCTGTTTGTAAATCTTACTAAAGCATGTAATCACCTAGATATTTTAAATAATTTATCTTTAAAAGTCTTTCTTTAAGTCCCCCCTCTCACAGAAACTGTAATTGTTCTTCTCATGTAACAGTAACTTATATTAATTTAATGTCAAAACACATCAGATTTGTATTAAACACACAAAAGATTAACTATAGTGGAAACAGATTGAATGTGAAGCTAAAAGTGTTTTATTGAGCAATCGTGTGACTTCTCAACTGAAATGTTCTAGTTGTTTTCTAAATATGTTCTGGATCAACCAGTTTTTCATTAAAACTGTACAAGTGAATGAAAATACTCACACAGCCTTTCTGGAAGCTTTGACTACAGGCAGCAGCCTCAGAAGACATTCCTCTGTTGGGCCATATTTACTGAGATCAAACACATCCAGCTCTTCTTCTGAGTTCAGCAACACAAACACCACAGCAGACCACTGAGCAGGAGAGAGTCTGGTCTGATGGAGACGATGGTGACCACCTCTGTTCAGGTATTTTTGAACTTCCTGCACAAGAGAATGATCCTTCAATTCATTCAGACAGTGGAACAGGTTGATGGATTTCTCTGGAAAGCTGTTCTCCTGAATCTTCTCCTTGATGTATTTGACTGTTTCCTCACTGCTGTGAGAGCTGCTTCCTGTTTGTGTCAGGATGCTTCGTAAAAGAGTCTGATTGGATTCCAGTGAGAGACCTAGAAGAAAACGGAGGAAAAGATCCAGGTGTCCATTCTCACTCTGTAAGGCCTTGTCCACTGCACTGCTGAGGAAGTCTGTCATTGATGAACTGATGAAAAGCTCAGAGTTCAGTGTTTTGTATCTGAATATTTTTGTTGATGAAACAGAGAAAAGCATATAATGCAGCAAGGAACTCCTGAATGCTCAGATGTACAAAGCTGAAGACCTTCCCCAGGTGCAGCCCAGGTTCCTCCCTGAAGATCTGGGTGCACACTCCTGAGTACACTGACACTTCTCTAATATCAATATCACTCTCTCTTAGGTCTTCCTCATAGAAGATCAGGTTTCCTTTTTCAAGCTGCTGGAAAGCCAGTTTTCCCAGAGCCAGAATACTCTCTCTAGTCTGATCAGGATCTGGGTCACTTTTATGACTATACTTCTGGTTCTTGTGTTTGATCTGAAAGATCAGGAAGTGTGTGAACATCTGTGTCAGGGTTTTGGGGATGTCTCCACTCTCAGCTTCACTCAGCATTCTCTCTAGAACAGTGGCTGCAATCCAGCAGAAGACTGGGATGTGACACATGATGAAGAGGCTTCCTGAAGACGTGATGTGTTTGATGACTTTGTTGGCCAGATCCTGATCACTGATCCTCTTCCTGAAGTACTCTTCTTTCTGAGGGTCACTGAAACCTCGCACTTCTGTAACCAGGTCAACACACTCAGGAGGGATCTGAACCACTGCTGCTGGTCGAGATGTGATCCAGAGCAGAGCTGAGGGAAGCAGATTCCCCTTGATGAGGTTTGTAAGCAGAACATCTACTGAGGTTTTCTCTTCTATATCCATTGTTGTGGAAATCTAGAGGAAGTCGACACTCATCCAGACCATCAAAGATGAACAAGACTTTGTATTGATCATAATGTCTTGATTTTAGTTCTCGCATTTCTGGGAAAAAGTGATGAAGTTTGATCAGACTGAGCCTCTTCTTCTTCATCAAATTTAGTTCTCTAAAAGGAAGTGGAAATATGAAGTGAACATCCTGATTTACTTTTCCTTCAGCCCAGTCCAGAATGAACTTCTGCACAGAGATGGTTTTTCCAATTCCAGCAACTCCTTTAGTCAGTACAGTTCTGATGGACTTCTTTTCTCCTGATAAGGGTTTAAAAATGTCATTACATTTTATTGGGGTCTCCTGTGTTGTTCTTTTCCTGGATGTAGTTTCAATCAGTTTCACTTCGTGTTCCTCATTGATCTTTCCACTCCTTCCCTCTGTGATGTAGAGCTCTCTGTAGATTTCATTCAGAAGTGCTGAGGATCCATGAACAGAGATTCCTTCATTTATTCGCTCACATTTTTCCTTCAGTCTGAATTTAAGTTTTCGGTGGCAAGCAGGGGCACATCCTGATAAAGAGGAAGGGAACAGAAAACATGAAACTCACAAAACTTATTTAACCTGAAATAATGCATAAATAAATAATATCTTTATGCAAAGTATCTAAAATGCCAAGAATATAAATGTTTTGGAGCTGTCAACTATGATCAGCTAATAGCTGTTTGTATTTTCTTGAAGCTTCTGTTTTGGGTAAAACATCAGAAGGGAGCTGTGACACAGTCACTTAGTCCTGATTGATGACCTTCTTCCATCAAGTTTCCACTCCTGCACCAGCAGTCTCAGAAAGAGCTTGTAATGTTGTGAACTGGTCATCACACTCAGATCACCCGCTAAACTCAGAGGTCTATAATGTATTTTGCCCCCCTGGGTAAGCTCGGCAGTACAAGTCAAAGCAAGGAAAGTTGCAGGCACAGAAACAGAAGCAGCTTAATGGCACAGAAACAGAAGCAGAAGCCCTGCCCTCCTTGGTGGGTGCAGACACACATTCAGAAGCCCCACCCTCCATAGTGGGCAGAGACGCAGACACAGAAGCCCCACTATCCGTAGCGGGCTCAGATGCTAAGAGAACTAAAGATACAGAATTCAGGAACCACTAGTATGCAAGAGAACATGCTATTCAATGATCAACGCTCTGCTCTAACTCATTAGGACTTATAAATCCTGCCCCAATTTGTGCCCAGGTGTGCTCAGCCAGTGTACGTTTCTTATTCAATCCAATCATTTCTTCTGCTCATTTCGGCGGCGCGGTAACACGCAGCGGCTCATTTCGGCGGCGCGGTAACACGCAGCGGCCGCTCCGGGGTCCAAACTTTGGTGCTAAAGTCTGTAAAAAGTCTTTCATCCGACTACTTTTCATCAGCAAATGAGGGTCACATCTGTGAATGCTCCTAAATTTAACCGCCAAACACTGCTGGAGCTCAGGAATCAGCCAGGATTCAGTCTTCCAGCGACTCTCCGAACAACGCTACGGGAGTTCGGCGTGCTGAGAAGACCAGGCCCTCAGTCCCCGAGATCGCCTGCTGTACCTGGCCGACTGAGAGGACATAGGAAGCGGTGTGAGAGCAAGCAGAAACGCGGCAAGCGTGCTGGGGTCCGGGCTCAGCTCAAGGCTAATGCTAGCCGACCGGCTATCCCGTCCGTCCTCCTCGCCAATGTCCGCTCCCTGGATAATAAACTGGACTGTATACGACTCCAGCTGAACACCCAGCGTGAGTACAGAGACTGCTGGGTTTTTGTTTTTACGGAGACATGGCTCAGTGACAGCGTTCCGGACACCGCCATCCAGCTCGCCGGACTCTCCGCATTTCGCGCGGACAGAAACTCCGCTCTGTCCGGCAAGACTCATGGAGGGGGGCTGTGTGTTTACGTAAACACACAATGGTGTACAAACGCTGTGCTGGTCTCAGTACACTACTCAACACTGCTGGAGGTGATAACAGTCAGGTGCAGACCGTTTTATTTGTCCAGGGAGTTCTCTACAGTGTTTATTACGGCGGTATACATCCCACCCAGCGCTAGTGCTAACAGCGCTAATGCTAACAGCGCGCTGGCTGAACTTTATGGAATTATCAGCGGACTCCAAAACTATCACCCAGATGGATTATTTATTGTTGCCGGAGATTTCAACCATGCAAATCTCAAGTCAGTTCTCCCTAAATTCCACCAACATGTGAACTTTGCGACGAGGGGGGAAAACACGCTGGACTGTGTTTACACAAACATGGCCGGCGCGTACAAAGCGGAGCCCTGCCCCCACCTCGGACACTCAGACCACATCTCTGTGCTGCTGATCCCAGCGTACAGACCTATCGTCAGGCGCGTGAGACCCACCCTGAAGCAAGTAAAGACCTGGCCCACAGGAGCCATCTCTGCTCTTCAGGACTGCTTCGAACGCACCGACTGGGACATGTTTAGGGAGGCTGCAACCTACGGTGACTCCATCAACCTGGAGGAGTACACAGCTTCAGTGACTGGCTACATCAGCAAGTGCATTGAGGATGTTACTGTCTCCAAGTTCATCATATCACGACCCAACCAGAAGCCATGGATGACTGCAGAGCTGCGCAGACTCCTGAGAACCCGGGACAAGGCCTTCAAGTCAGGGGACGAGGCCGCCGTAAGAAAAGCGAGGGCAAACCTGTCTCAGGCCATCAGAGCGGCGAAGCGAGCTCACGCAAAGAGAATCCATGGCCACTTCAAAAACACCGGTGACATGCGGCGCATGTGGCAGGACATCCAGGCCCTCACCAACCAATCTCCACCTGCCTGTGACGGTGACCCCTCCCTCCCAGATGCGCTGAACCATTTCTATGCACAGTTTGATGCAGTGAACGACACGAGAATGAGGAAGACCACCCCTCCTCCGAACGACCAGATTCTC
>JABMDN010000245.1:0-16518 GCA_017165825.1 Hepsetus odoe
GTTTTATTCAGAGATTAGCTGATCCTTTAGAAAGTATATTTTGGGGTTGACGTTCATCTGAGGTTAATTTTATATATTAATGACTTAATTTATGTTCTCATGTGCTGTTAAAAGTCCGGTTTCCTCATTCAATTGTTAAATGTCAGTACATTTACATGCAGAAATGATACAGACTGTTATGGTATAATTCAATGGCATCAATATTATTGTATTTATTAATGAACAATTTAATAGATTAAATGAAAGAAATGAAAGATTTTTATACACATAGAACCATTTTTTATAAAATAAAACAGGAAGAAAATATATTTAATTACTCGTTTATATACATTTTCCACATATTGCCTACTTCTGAAAAGAAACATACCTATTGAATAAATTCCACTAACCCTTGAGCAAGGTACCGACCCCATCACTGCTCCGTGGGCACTTTCAAAAGCTGCCCTCTGCTGCACGTGTATGTGTGCTGTGTTTCATAATGACAAGAACAGTCACTTTCACTTCTACTACATTAATAGAGATGAACTGCTCAATTGCTCCTCCAGCCTGCATTCAGGGACCTGGAAGGACAAACACAAGCAGAAACACACAAAGAGAGAGACTCCAACACAATGCAATGAAACAAAACTTTACTCTGCAGATACACCTAGACATCACTGAGGTCGTATAAATTTGTGTGTTCTCGGTTCATATTCTAGAACTTTCCTCATGTCTTCTGCAGAAAGCCTCCAATAATTAGGATAATATATAATGAGGAGTATATCGGGAGGAGGATGTTGAAGGTGGAGCTGCCAGGAAAGAGGAAAAGAGGAGGTTTATGGTGAGAGAGGACATGCAGGTGTTTGGTTTCAAGGGGGAAGATGCAAAAGACTGGAAGAAATGGAAATGGATGATCCGCTGTGGCGACCCTTAAACATGAGCAGCCAAAAGAAAACTTTTATATCTTTGAAGTAAAGACTCAGTAATGTGTGACTCACAAATACACACGGCATTATTAAAGTGTCCTTGTTATCGTCTCTTAGAAGCTGCATGTATGCATCTATTATCCTGTCATTTAGCCATTTCCCACCTCTAAGAAGTGTCAATGTCTTCTTTTGAAAGACTGTTTTGCTGTTTTCCATCTTCTGAAAGACATTCTATCAAGGATGAGGCTTCCATTTTGGTACGAGTAGGTTTTGATAATCCTGCACGGCATAAGTAATTCAAATGTCTGGACTACTTCTCCAACATATCTGAACTCTAAAAAGGTCCACGGGATATTTCGAGCTTAAATGTTGCTCTGCAATAGGTGTGTTCCCTTTAGAAAGCATCGATGCAACTGATGCTGCAATGTGCAGTGATGCTGGGTTACTCCCCACAATTTCATAATTCAGAATTCTTTTTTTATGTTATGTTTGACTTTATTAAGCTTCCAGTTGCGTCTCAGATCATGTACAATCAGAGTACAATTTGCCATTTCATACCAAAGTCTAAATTTTCACTCTGTGAAACATTTTACTTTGAAAGGCGCAACTTGTTTTTTATTTTATTGAAGCCTTTATTGAATACAATTACCATCTTATTGCTTTAGGTTACCTTTTAGAATCTGTAGTGGCTTAACCTCATCCAAATCAAGTCCATTTTTCATTCTGTGCTCTGATTAGATTTTTCTCGGTACGGCTGTGCTGGTTCATGTTTCTGGTCTGTTTTGAGCTGACGATGAATCAGGATCAGGATCATTTCCTAATGCATCATTATATAAGTGGTATGGTTTCACATTTTCCCATTTCTCTGCTATTTCCTCACGTTCTATACTTCTGAAAGGTCATGCCTTTAGTTTATCACGGGATGTATTATCTCTCTACTGTAAAAGATTGTAAACTTGTTTCATTTTCTACGTTTATACAGAAAGACATCATCATGTATCGTGTCACTTTCACATTCTGTGTGTTTTAAGTCCCTACACGAGTCACAGTCTTCTCCATTTTGTTGCTGAGAGCTCTTTTTGTTGTTTTTAGTTTTACTGTGCACTAATGCATTATCTTTTACACCTTTGTTTTAGCCTCACTTTTTACAATAAATCATTTTGTTAAAGTCAGGATCTGTAATTTGCACAATTCATCAGAGCAAATGTAACCTACGTTTTCAGAATCTGCTCATTAGAAACGCCTGTACAAACAGACTAACACCACCGATCACAAACTATCACTGGCTTTTTCTTTTTAATTGGGAGATTAATGCCCCAGAAGAAAATTCAGTGTTATGTCATTTGTTAGCAACAGTCCTTCTGGAGGTTTAGCTGATTGGAAATTTTTGGAAGTTCTAAATAGATCTAGAACATGTCTCATTTTGTAGCCTAGATGTTTGTGTGTAAAGTTTCAACTAGGTCTTGAAAATCATTTCTGTTTTCATTCCATATTTGACTTTACACTACTTTTTGCTGCCTCTGGGCATCTCAACGGCCAAGACGCAATTCATCTATCCAAAATCCACAATCCCTCTCTTTCTGTACGTTTGTCTTCTTAACTGAAGACATGGTTTCTGCAATGTGAACATGATCTAAAATTGCATTTTTTTCCCTTTAAATGATTTGTGATTAATTGCTTTTATTTTGTCACTGCTGTTGCTAGGTGCACCACCAATCAGCTTTTCTTCAGAAAATGGTAACGCCGCCTGCGCGCACCCCTATTTATAACCTCGGCTGTGACGTCACACGGCGCCTCGTTATTATTATTTACAATAATACAATTATTATTTTTTATTCTGATATGTTCATGTATTTTCATACTCACAACACATATAACTGTGTGCATTTGTATATACAGACTTTTCTACACCGACCCGAGCCAGAATTACATGCAAAGCACATCAGTTGCCATCATGTTAAATTAATGCCTGCTGAAAATAATGACATACTTATAGGTTCTCCACAATGATAAGAGAACAGAGCAGAAAAGCAGAAGACCTTCAGAGACTGGACACTCAGGTTTACCAGAGTGAGCTCGTTGACACTATGTCTATGTCTATGTCTATTGTCTATGTTCACCATGTCCCACAGTGCTGAAATCTACTCCAGCAGACTGTTACTCCTTGTGTATTTCCTTTAAAATGTTTTCTGTGAATCTGTTCAGGTTGGAAATGCAGGTCTCAAGATGATGCAGAAGCAGCATGAGGATCAGCGAGAGGCCCTCGGTGAAGCTGTGGCAGGTCACTAAGGAGCCATTTATCTTTCAGAAGATATTTTCAGGGACATGAAAGAAGATTTACTTTCATGTCCCTGTCTACTGATAAATTTAAAGTTATTCATCTTAAAGTTAAAGAAAGTCCATGTTTCTAGAACTATGTTTTGGGAGAACCCAATATTACTGCGATCCTTTTCTGTGCTTACTTTTTATAAATGCTTAAATGAATCTAAAAAACATATAAAAACCTACCTCTACCTCTAGTGCTACCTCTAGCACTACCATCACTGGGTCCCTGAGCAAACCCTTAACCCTGAATTGCTCCAGGGGGACTGTCCCTGTGCTTAGGACATGTAAGGCGCTCTGGATAAGAGTGTCTGCTCAATGCCGTAATTATATAAATATGGAGTTGACTCTGAAAGATCGGGAGGAGATGTTTGTACGAGATGATGGAAGTGATGTATTGATAAGTGTAAATGTGTCAGAGCAGTGATGGATAATCCACACCTTGATCATGCATCTTTTTGCCTTTATAGATTACAAAAAGTAATAATAGCCTAACCCTAGGGGCAGCGGTGGCCTAGTGGTTAGGGAGTTGGCCCTGCATTGGAAGATTGTGGGTTCGGATCACTCACAAGTAGGTTTCCCTGAGGTACCCCTGAGCAAGGTACCGTCCCCGTCACTGCTCCCTTTCAATAGCTGCCCACAGCTGCATGGTGTTTGTGTGCATGGGTTAAAAGCAGAGGTCCAATTTCGTAGTGGTTCACGCTTGCTGTGCTGTGACTTCGCAATGACAAGGGTTGTCACTTTCACTTTAATAGTAACGACCTGCTTTTTTATTTTTTATTTTATTAGGGCAGCAGTGGCCTAGTGGTTAGGGAGTTGGCCTCAGGATCAGAAGGTTGTGGGTTTGATTCTCCGACCAATCGACCTCTGAGGTACCATCACTGCTCCCTGGGCACTTTCAATAGCTGCCCCCTGCTGTATGGGTGAAATGCAGAGGTTGAATTTCATTGTGCTGTGCTGTGCTTCGCAGTGAAAAATTTTCACTTTAATATTTTCTCTACTAATAAAACACTTGTTTAAATAAAGAGAATATTTTCTCCTTTAGATTGCACTTAAAGGCTAAGACTGAATCTAGACCTAACTTTTGTGTGTGTATATTAATACCACCACATAAAAAGTATTTCTCCTTTAACAGTCGCCTTGCCAGGAGGTTTATTACAGTTATTCGTAAACTCAAACGATGATGTACGTTTTATTGATCCATTTGATAGAACAATATATTTAAGAAGATAGTATTGAATACAACTGCACAAATAGACAGATCAGGAACATCATGGCCATCATGCCACTTTAGACATATATTTCACTACAGAGTTTGCTTTGCTGATATATTGGTCTTTGTTAATTGTTTACGTTGCCTTTTTTTGTCAAGAGTGATTCCAGTTTGTTAGCAAGTAGCTTATTCTGTTTGCTAGCATGTAGCTTTAACAACATCTGTTTTAACAACAAGTGTTGTTTTTGAGGGCAGGCTAATCAGTTAGCTTAGCTTTTAGTTTGTAGCAAAACTTCTAAAGTTGGGAATCATTTCTCACAAAGCATGTCAGACGATTTTAATGATCACTTTGCCTTCATGTTAAACATTTAGACAAATATTTCAATACACTGTGCTCTTTGCTGATAATATTGGTTGTTACTGATTGTTTAAATTACTTATTTGTAAACAGTGATTCTTGATTGCTAGCATGTAGCTTAGCCTGTTTGCTAGCATGTAGTTTAGCATTGGTTCAGTGAAGAAGAGTGACCTATTACAGTCATCGATTTTTTTTATATATTTATCATTTATATATAAATGATAAATAAAACAACTGTAAGGGAAATTGAGGGTGATGAACCATCAATACCTAAATAAAATAAAGGGGGGGGGGGTTGCTTTGCTTTTATTTATTTATTTATTTTTGCAATTTTAGGATAAAAAAAACATATTTTTAACTTGTAATTTTCAGTTTCATACAAATATCAGTGATTCTTGAGATCAGGGACAATACAAGATCTGATTGTCTAAAACATGTTATTACATACAAATATACAAAATGTTAATAATAATAATAATAATAATAATAATAATAATAATTCCCTGCGATGGGCTGGCGACCTGTCCAGGGTGTGTCCCCTGTCCTTCGCCCTGTGTGAGCTGGGATGGACTCCAGCACCCCCTGTGACCCCATTTGGGACAAGTGGCAGAAAATGGATGGATGGATAATAATAATAATAATAATAATAATAATAATAACTAAATATATATTTATATATATAGTACTGTGTAGAATCCAGCCACTAGGGATGCACAAGCCAGTGTATTTCTTCGTGCCGGTCCCAAGCCCGGGTAAATGGGGAGGGTTACGTCAGGAAGGGCATCCAGTGTAAAACTTTGCAAAGTCAATATGCGGACAACGATACAGAATTCCATACAGGATCGGTCGAGGCCCGGGTTAACAACGACCGCCATCAGTGCTGTTAGCCTACAGGGTGCTGGTGGAAATTGGACTACTGTTGGCCAAAGAAGAAGAAGAAGAGGAGGAAGGCATGTCCAGAGGGAGGAGGAGAGAAAGAAGGAGAGGAGAGTGGAAGTGAGGGTAGGGACTTTGAATGTTGGCAGCATTCAAAAGCAGCATTCCGGGGTCCAAACTTTGGTGCTAAAGTCTGTAAAAAGTCTTTCATCCGACTACTTTTCACCGTAAGACTTGCACATGAGCGTCACATCCGTGAATGCTCTTAAACTTAACCGCCAAACACTGCTGGAGCTCAGGAATCAGTCAGGATTCAGTCTTCCAGCGACTCTCCGAACAACGCTACGGGAGTTCGGCGTGCTGAGAAGACCAGGCCTTCAGTCCCCGAGATCGCCTGCTGAACCTGGCCGACTGAGAGGACATAGGAAGCGGTGTGAGAGGAAACAGAAACGCGGCAAGCGTGCTGGGGTCCGGGCTCAGCTCAAGGCTAACGCTAGCCGACCGGCTATCCCGTCCGTCCTCCTCGCCAATGTCCGCTCTCTGGATAATAAACTGGACTGTATACGACTCCAGCTGAACACCCAGCGTGAGTACAGAGACTGCTGTGTTTTTGTTTTTACGGAGACATGGCTCAGCGACAGCGTTCCGGACACCGCCATCCAGCTCGCCGGACTCTCCGCGTTTCGTGCGGACAGAAACTCCGCTCTGTCCGGAAAGACCCGCGGAGGGGGGCTGTGTGTTTACGTAAACACACAATGGTGTACAAACGCTGTGCTGGTCTCAGTACACTGCTCAACACTGCTGGAGGTGATAACAGTCAGGTGCAGACCGTTTTATTTGCCCAGGGAGTTCTCTACAGTGTTTATTTCGGCGGTATACATCCCACCCAGCGCTAGCGCTAACAGCGCTAATGCTAACAGCGCGCTGGCTGAACTTTATGGAATTATCAGCGGACTCCAAAACTATCACCCAGACGGATTATTTATTGTTGCCGGAGATTTCAACCATGCAAATCTCAGGTCAGTTCTCCCTAAATTCCATCAACATGTGAACTTTGCAACGAGGGGGGAAAACACGCTGGACTGTGTTTACACAAACCTGGCCGGCGCGTACAGAGCGGAGCCCCGCCCCCACCTCGGACACTCAGACCACATCTCTGTGCTGCTGATCCCAGCGTACAGACCCATCGTCAGGCGCGTGAGACCCACCCTGAAGCAAGTAAAGACCTGGCCCACAGGAGCCATCTCTGCTCTTCAGGACTGCTTCGAACGCACAGACTGGGACATGTTTAGGGAGGCTGCAACCTATGGTGACTCCATCAACCTGGAGGAGTACACAGCTTCAGTGACTGGCTACATCAGCAAGTGCATTGAGGATGTTACTGTCTCCAAGTTCATCATAACACGACCCAACCAAAAGCCATGGATGACTGCGGAGCTGCGCAGACTCCTAAGAACCCGGGACAAGGCCTTCAAGTCAGGGGACGAGGCCGCCCTAAGAAAAGCGAGGGCAAACCTGTCTCGGGCCATCAGAGCGGCGAAGCGAGCTCACGCAGAGAGAATCCATGGCCACTTCAAGTACACTGGTGACACACGGCGCATGTGGCAGGGCATCCAGGCCCTCACCAACTACAGGACATCTCCACCTGCCTGTGACGGTGACCCCTCCCTCCCAGATGCGCTGAACCACTTCTACGCACGGTTTGATGCAGCGAACGACACGAGAATGAGGAAGACCACCCCTCCTCCGAACGACCAGATTCTCCGTCTGACCACAGCCGAGGTGAGAAGATCTCTTCTCAGAGTCAACCCACGAAAAGCTGCCGGTCCAGACAATATTCAAGGTCGAGTGCTCAGAGGATGTGCAGAACAGCTGGCAGTTGTTCTCACTGACATCTTTAACACCTCTCTGAGCACCACTGTTGTTCCAAGGTGCTTCAAGACCACCAGCATCATTCCAGTGCCTAAGAAACCATCCATCTCCTGCCTCAACGACTATCGTCCCGTCGCACTCACACCCATCATCATGAAGTGCTTCGAGAAGCTGGTCATGAGGCACATCAAGTCCCAGATCCCCTCCTCACTAGACCCCCTGCAGTTTGCGTATCGTCCCAACCGTTCAACGGACGATGCAATCTCCACCACCCTCCATCTGGCCCTTTCTCATCTTGACAGAAAGGACAGTTACGTCAGAATGCTGTTCATCGACTACAGTTCAGCATTCAACACCATCATCCCTCAGCACCTGAGTGAGAAGCTGAGGCTGCTTGGCCTGAACACCTCCCTCTGTAACTGGATCCTGGACTTCCTGACTGGGAGACCCCAGTCAGTCAGGATCAGTAGCAGCACCTCCAACACCATCACACTGAGCACAGGAGCCCCCCAGGGCTGTGTGCTCAGCCCACTGCTGTTCACACTGATGACCCACGACTGTGCAGCCAAGCACAGCTCGAACCACATCATCAAATTCGCTGATGATACAACCGTGGTGGGTCTGATCAGCGGTGGAGACGAGGCAGCTTACAGAGAGGAGATACAAGAGCTGACGGACTGGTGCAGAACCAACAACCTGTCTCTGAACGTCGACAAGACTAAAGAGATGGTTGTTGACTTCAGGAGATCACGTCGGGACCACACTCCACTTATCATCAACACCTCACCTGTGGAGTTGGTCCAGAGCACCAAGTTTCTTGGTGTTCACATCACTGACAACCTCACGTGGTCCCTCAACACCAGCTCCATCACAAAGAAAGCCCAGCAGCGCCTCTACTTCCTGCGCAGACTGAGGAAAGCCCATCTCCCACCTTCCATCCTCACCATCTTCTACAGAGGAACCATCGAGAGCATCCTGAGCGGCTGCATTACTGCCTGGTACGGGAATTGCAACGTCTTAGACCGCAAGTCCCTACAACGGGTAGTGAGAACAGCTGAGAAGATCATCGGGGTCTCTCTGCCCTCTGTACAAGACATTTTCACCGCTCGCTGCATCCGCAAAGCTACCAGCATTGTGGATGATCCCTCCCACCCTTCCCACACTCTCTTCTCCCTCCTGCCATCCGGAAAAGGTTCCGCAGCATACGGGCCTCCACTTCCAGGATGGGAAATAGTTTCTTCCCCCTGGCCATCAGACTGTTGAACTCTGGAACCACCAATATCATGGACTCTTAAAAACCCACCAATAATACAAAACTCTTAAACCCACCACTTCACCCACCACTTCCTCCACTTTTCATTCTGTATTATTTATTTATCTCGTGTTGCACTCTTGCACTTTAAGTAACTTTAAGTTTTACAGTAACACCGCTCCACCACACTGCTACACCATAATGTGCCTGGGCTGCTTTGTTCCACAACACTGCAGCCTTCCACGGATGAATGTACTGTCTGTCGTGCCGTCTGTTGTTGTCTGTCTTGTCTGTCTTGTCTGCACTTGTTGCCCCGTGTTGTGTCTTATGTTGTCTTGTGTCTTGTGTTGTGTCTTGTCTTGTGTGTAGCACCAGGGTCCTGGAGGAACGTTATTTCGTTTCACTGTGTACTGTGTATATGGCTGAAATGACAATAAAATCCTACTTGACTTGACTTGACTTGACTTGAGCATGACTGGTAAAGGTAGAGAATTAGCTGATATGATGGAGAGAAGGAAGGTTGACATTTTGTGTGTGCAAGAGACTAGATGGAAGGGTAGTAAGGCCAGGTGTATTGGAGGGGGGTTTAAACTGTTCTACCATGGTGTGGATAGAAGGAGGAATGGAGTAGGTGTTATCCTGAAGGAAGAGTATGTGGAGAGTGTTTTGGAAGTGAAGAGGGTGTCAGGGAGGGTGATGAGTTTGAAGCTGGAAGTTGAAGGTGTGATAATGAATGTTGTTAGTGCTTATGCTCCACAAGTTGGTTGTAAGATGAAAGAGAAGGAAAAATTCTGGAGTGAGTTAGATGAAGTGATAGAGAGTGTACCCAGGGGAGAGAGAGTGATGATTGGTGCAGATTTTAATGGTCATGTTGGTGAAGGGAACAGAGGTGATGAGGAGGTGATGGGTAGGCATGGTGTCAAGGAGAGGAATGCTGAAGGTCAGATGGTTGTAGATTTTGCAAAGAGGATGGAAATGGCTGTAGTTAATACTTATTTTAAGAAGAGGGAGGAGCACAGGGTGACGTATAAGAGTGGAGGAAGATGCTCACAGGTGGATTATATTCTTTGCAGGAGGGTCAGTTTGAAAGAGATCAGAGACTGCAAAGTAGTGACAGGGGAGAGTGTAGCTAAACAGCATAGGATGGTGGTCTGTAGGATGACCTTGGAGGTCAAGAAGAGGAGGAAAGTGAGGGCAGAGTCGAGGATGTGGAAGCTGAAGGAGGAGGACTGTAAGGTGGAATTCAGGCAGGAGTTAACACGGGCACTGGGAGGTGTTGAAGAGCTACCGGATTGCTGGGAAACTACTGCAGAAGTGATAAGGCAGACGGCTAGAAATGTACTTGGTGTGACATCTGGAAGGAAGAAAGAGGATAAGGAAACCTGGTGGTGGACCCAAGAAGTCCAGGAGTGTATTCAAAAGAAGAGGGAGGCAAAGAAGACATGGGACAGTCAGAGAGATGAAGAAAGTAGACAGGTGTACAAGGAGATGAACCGCAGGGCGAAGAAAGCAGTGGTGAAGGCCAAAGATAAGGTGTTTGGTGAATTGTATGAGAGGTTGGACAGTAAAGGGGGAGAAAAGGACCTTTACCGATTGGCTAGACAGAGAGACAGATCTGGGAAAGATGTGCTACAGGTCAGGGCGATTAAAGATAGAAATGGTAACGTACTCACAGGTGAACAGAGCGTGTTGAGCAGATGGAAGGAATACTTTGAGGAGCTGATGAATTAAGAAAATGAGAAAGAGAGAAGATTGGATGATGTGAGAAGAGTTAACCAGGAAGTGCAGCAAATAAACAAGATGGAAGTAAGGGCAGCAATGAAGAGGATGAAGAATGGAAAGGCTGTTGGACCAGATGACATACCAGTGGAAGCATGGAGATGTTTAGGGGAGATGGCAGTTGAGTTTCTGACCAGATTGTTTAACACAATCTTGGCAAGTGAGAAGTTGCCTGAGGAGTGGAGACAAAGTGTACTGATACCGATCTTCAAGAATAAGGGTGATGCACAGAGCTGTAGTAACTATAGAGGGATAAAGTTGATCAGCCACACCATGAAGTTATGGGAAAGAGTAGTGGAAGCTCGGTTAAGAAAAGAGGTGAGGATCAGTGAACAGCAGTATGGTTTTATGCCGAGAAAGTGCACCACAGATGCAATGTTTGCTCTGAGGGTGTTGATGGAGAAGTACAGAGAAGGTCAGAAGGAGCTGCATTGTGCCTTTGTGGATTTGGAGAAAGCATATGACAGGGTGCCTAGAGAGGAGTTGTGGTTTTGTATGAGGAAGTCTGGTGTTACAGAGAAGTATGTGAGAGTAGTTCAGGATATCTATGATGACAGTGTTACAGTGGTGAGATCTGCAGTGGGAGTGACGGATGCATTTAAGGTAGATGTTGGATTACATCAAGGATCAGCACTGAGCCCATTCTTGTTTGCAATAGTAATGGACAGGTTGACGGACGAGGTTAGACAGGAGTCTCCGTGGACGATGATGTTTGCTGATGATATTGTGATCTGTAGTGAGAGTAGGGAGCAGCTTGAGGAGAACCTGGAGAGATGGAGATATGCTCTTGAGAGGAGAGGAATGAAAGTGAGTAGGGCAAAGACAGAATACATGAGTGTGAATGAAAGGGTGGAAAGTGGCGTGGTTAGGATGCAGGGAGTGGAGGTAACAAAGGTAGAGGAGTTTAAATACTTGGAATCAACAGTTCAGAGTAATGGTGAGTGTGGAAGAGAGGTGAAGAAGAGAGTGCAGGCTGGTTGGAATGGGTGGAGAAGAGTGGCTGGAGTGATTTGTGACAGACGCGTACCAGCTAGAGTAAAAGGGAAGGTTTACAGGACAGTAGTGAGACCAGCTATGTTGTATGGGTTGGAGACAGTAGCACTGACGAAAAGGCAGGAGGCGGAGCTGGAGGTGTCAGAGTTAAAGATGCTGAGATTTTCATTGGGTGTGACGAGGATGGACAGGATTAGAAATGAGTATATTAGAGGGACAGCTCAGGTTAGACGTCTTGGAGACAAGGTTAGAGAAGCAAGGTTGCGTTGGTTTGGACATGTCCAGAGAAGAGATGAGGAATATATTGGAAGGAGGATGTTGAAGATGGAGCTGCCAGGAAAGAGGTGAAGAGGAAGACCAAAGAGGAGGTTTATGGATGTGGTGAGAGAGGACATGCAGGTGGTCGGTTTGAAGCAGGAAGATGCAAAAGACAGGAAGAAATGGAGACAGTTGATCCGCTGTGGCGACCCCTAAACGGGAGCAGCCGAAAGAAAAAGAAGAAGAAGACTGTGCAAAAGTTTTAGGCAGGTGTGAAAAAATGCTGTAAGCACAGAACGCGTTCAAAAATGGAAGTGTTAATCATTTATTTTCATCAATCAACAAAATGCAGAGAATGAACAAAAGAGAATCTAAATCAAATCAATATTTGGTGTGACCACCCTTTGCCTTCAAAACAGCATCAGTTCTTTTAGGTACACTTGCGCACAATTTTTGAATGAACTCGGCCGTTAGGTTGTTCCAAACATCATGGAGAACTGACCACAGATCTTCTGTGGATGTAGGCGTCCTCACATCCTTCTGTCTCTTCATGTGATCCAGACACACTGGATGATGTTCAGATGATAAAAATCATGATAAAAATTAACAATCATTATTTATATTTCTGAAAGCGTTCTTTGTTTACAGCATTTTTTCACGCCTGCCTAAAACATTTGCACAGTATTGTATACTTCTGATATATGTGATATATATATCACAAGTGCAATCTTTTCCTGTGTAACGGTGGCGGGGTGCGGGATCAACCCAAGATCCAAGGAACTGCAGTCTGTCCAAACCAAATTACCAAGAGTTACCAAAACCACCATTAACGTAAGGCTTCGCCCCGTGAATGAACCGCGCTCTGTTCTGACTCATCGGGGCTTAAATAGCAGACCCAATAAAGCACCCTACCGTGCCCAAAACAAACCTCACCTGTGACATCCTGCAGCAGATCAACTTATGAATTAGAAATGATTTGAATGTATTTTAATGCACGTAATCAACTGAATTTATGATTTTTTTAAAGATTAACTGTAAAATTAGGAACATCTAGCATTAATCCTGCAAGTTTGTCTCTTGCAGTTTTGTGACCTAGCAAAAGAACTTCTGATTTTTCAGAATTTAACATCAGAAAACTGAGTGACATCCACTTTTTTATAGCTCCTATATAATTCTCAGTCTTTTTAAAATTGAGTTTATCTTAATGGTCTGTCAAGTAGGATTTAAATCAGAAGAGGACTGTTCCTGTTGTGCCAACCAGGTTTTCTAATCTGTGGTGACGTACATGAGTTCAAGACTTCAGGCTGTCATTGCCAGCAAAGGTTTTTCAACCAGGTATTAGAAATGAACATATCATTTTCAGTTATTTCATTTGTCCATGTAGTGTTGAGCCCCTGAAATGAAAGGATTGTGTTAAAAAATGTTTTAGTTCCTCACATTTTTATGCAATCATTTTGTTCAAGCCACTGAATTAAAGCTTAAAGTCTGCACTTCAACTGCATCTGAGTTGTTTCATTTAAAATTCATTGTGGTAATGTACAGAACCAAAATGTAAAAAAAAAAAAAAGGTCTCTGTCCAAATATTTATGGACCTAACAGTATGTTTTTTTTAAATCATATCATTGTGGTTTAGAGCTCAGACATTTCCTTTTGTTAATATCATCTTCACCAAGTAGCAAAATATCCTCATCAATTAGTCCAAAAAAGCTTTTTTTTACAACCATAACCATAACAAACAGCCATGAAATTCCTGATCTGTATATTTGTGCAGTTATTTTCAAGAATATCTTCTTAAATATTTTATTCTATCAGATATGTCAATAAAACTTCAATAAAACTTCCATCATGATTAGAGTTTATGAATAACTGCAATAAACCTCCTGGCAAGGCAACTGTTAAAGGAGAAATACTTTTTATGTGGGGAATTCCACAGGGTGGCAGTGGTCTAGTGGTAGGGTACTTGCCTATATTCAGGTTACTTGCCTGGTTCAAGAGGTCCCAGGTTCAAATCCCACCTCTGGCACTACCACCACTGGGTCTCTAAGCAAGACCCTTAACCATGAGTGTCTCCAGGGGGGACTGCTGGGCAGCATTGATACCATAGACCACAGCAGGAGGTGGAAGACCCATCACTGACTTTATGTTCTGATTGGATCTTTCGTCCTGTATGTATCATTTTGTAAGTACTGCAGCAACATTAGATCTAAGAGGACAAAAATGTCATTTGACATACCTGGCCAATGGTTTGAGGACGTTACTCACTGGACAGAGCAAGCTCTGCAAACTCTCAGCATTTTAAATATCTGGTCATTGTGCTGCAGACAAAATATTCATACATCAACAAAAAAAAAAAAGCAAGCTTATCAAAAGTATTGTTAGAAAACCAACTGATTTTAGCCAGACAATGTCAAATCTCAGGGCGGAAAAACTTCAGTTTCAAATCCAGATGAAAATCTACAGTATGGATTAACAGTGTGTAAAACATGAATTAAAAACAATGTCAATTCGTTACCCAGTCAGTCATTAAGTTTAGGTCAGTAATATCCAGCACTGACCCTGTTTCTACCTCTGATTGGTTACTAGTCCCAGGGTTTTTTTGACTTTCCATCAAAACAGATCTTTTCTCTCCTCCGACAGCAGAACCAGACGTCTGTCTATACAAATGAACACATTTCTATGTGTTGTGAGTATGAACACATATGAACATATCAGATATTTAAATTAAATAATAATAATTGACTTAATGAACTAAATAAGCAAATTGAATAAAATTATCAATGAAAAAGAATCAAATTTGCATTTGAAAAGCTGTTAGTATCCATAGAGTTGTTACACAAAAATTGTTCATTATCGCCACTGAACATTTAAGTTCACCCATGTGCTTACTTCTTACGCCGCCTCTCTCCTGCTGAGCATAATTACGATGTGACCAAAAGAACCTGACCTATATTGAGCAGGTTTAACACCTCAACCCTCGTCAGGCCAGATGGGCAATATTCTTTTTCAAGAAAGATTCACTTTCCTACTGTAATATCGACCCAGGTCTAAAAACACAAAGCCAGATGCCCTCTCTCGAAAGTGGGACCCTCCAGTCTCTAATGGGCCCCCTGAACCCATGACTCCCCTGCAAAGAATTGTGGTCCCAATACGCTGGGGGATTGAAACAGAAGTCCTGGCTTCAGAACCTGATCCTGGGGGTGGACCTCCAGGCAAGCAATATGTCCCATCTATTTTGAGGACCAAAGTAATGAACTGGGGACATGCTTCTACTTTTACTGCCCACCCAGGGGTGACTCGCAACTTAGAATTCCTTAAAAGACGATTCTGGTGGCTGGGAATGGGCAAAGAGGTTTGAGTTCACCTGGTAGTCTGGTAGCGGTGTGCCAGTAGCAAGGACCCCAGATCCAGTCCTGTAGAAACCACCCTTTGTTGAGAGACTCATGTAAGTTTTCAGCGGCTCTGTGTACAGCCTGGGTAGTTGGTCTATTTTCCACCCGTATTATCTGGAGTTGATCTGAGTATTTTGGGCGCTGCTCTTTGGTCCTAACCTTGTGCAGCTCTCTGTGTTAGGAGCAGGTCACAACCTAACATGACATAAACCTAAAGCACTCCAAACACTTTTGGAGCAAACACTTCTGTCCTTGGACGTGAGGTTCAGACTGTACGTACTCCTTATTCACCTGACTATGTTTGGCTCTTAGCTCCTGGGAACAACATCACCAAAGCAACACCCATGAGCAGTCTGGGAAGGACTCCGCCAATCTTATCGAAAGTGTGCTGAGCCGATAGACTGAGGTTTACAAAAAGCTTGCAAAAAGTTTTTTAAAGAAAAAATGCTTAAGGGTAATGACTTTTGCTATTAATATAGTATTTTCATTTTTATTTTCATCAGTTCTTCTAGGTACACTTGCGCACAGTTTTTGAAGCAACTCGGCTGGTAGGTCGTTCCAAACATCTTGGAGAACTGACCACTGATCTTCTTTGGATGTAGGCTTCCTCGTCTCTCCATGTGATCCAGACACACTGGATGATGTTGAGATCAGGGCTCTGTGGGGCCAGAAGAACTGATGCTGCTTTGAAGGCAAAAGGTAGAAACACCAAATATTGATCTGAATTAGATTTTTCTTTTGTTCGCTCACTTTGCATTTTGTAAATTGGTAAATTGATAAAAAAAAAATAAACAATCATTATTTATATTATTTCTGAAAGCATTCTTTGTTTACAGCATTTTTCCACACCTAAACTTTGCACAGTACTGTATATATATTATATATGTGCGTGTGCGTGTGTGTGTGTGTGTGTGTGTTTGTGTGCCCTGCTCTGATTGTGCACACCTGGGCTTGGGTGCCAGGTGTGCCTCATCGGGGGCTGGCGATATAAGCCCCAGTGAATCGGAGCAGAGTGCTGGTCATTCTGTGTGCGCACGATTGTGAGTATTCATGTTATGGCCCACACTTGTTATGTTTAATATGTTTGGTTTTGAGTTCTGTGAACGTTATACGTCATTAAAGTTCAGTACGAAGCTCTCGGCTATACGTTGGCGTCCAGTCCTCAACACCACACCGTGACTGTGTGTGTGTGTATTGATGTTCTATGTACATAATTGTTAAGGTTGAGAAAAATGTTCCTATTATCCTTACTACTTCTTTTCAGTTATGAAAAATGTATGAATAAATGTAAAAAATGTTTT
>JABMDN010000246.1:0-24627 GCA_017165825.1 Hepsetus odoe
CTTGGTAAGTGCTATTTGTTGGGGTAGTTTGAAGTGACTTTAGCAACTACGTTAGCTTGGAAGCCTTTTCTTTTATGGATCAATGCAAATGGATACTTGAATGTCACCCTAACAGTTGCTGTCTTACATAAATTGCAATGTAAGTGCAAACAAGTTGTGGCAACGTTCGGAGATCTTTGTTTCTGGTGAAGAACGATGACTGATTCAACCTTGAGAACCTATGGAATTCCAAAATGTAAGGAACATGACAGAAATCTGCCTCAATTTTAGCATCATTCTTTAAAGTGTACAGAAAGTGCTATCAAGTTGGGCTATATTTGTGGTCAAAATGCTGCTTAATGTTTGGATTCGTTGCCAGGGATATTGAGAATCTTCTGAAGCCATCACAAAGAAAGGCACTGGCTGATGATTGAGAGAAAAGTGCTTCTCTTTGGGGTATCTTCGAGGGAATATTAAGAAACTTGGGACTCTTCACTGATCCTGGAGTTTAAAACCAAACTAAGTTTTTTACTTTTAGTATACCCAAGGGGGTTGGGTAGCCTGTTGACCTTGGACCCTCAGAGGTTTTTTTTTTCCTCCACATAGTGGAGTTTTTGGTTCCTCTCCTTCGTAGTCGTCCAGCTTTAACATCTATTACTGTAACCTGTTCCATCATCGACGATCAATGTTAAGTGTTTAATTAAGTTGCTCTATGTATTTTGCCAAACTAAGTAATAGAGAAAGTTGTTATGGAGTTTTTCAGTTTTGATCAAGAGTTGATGTTTAAGCATTTCATTTGCATGTCATGTTTGCATTTTCTAACAGTGGCTCTGACCTATTAGTACTACTTGGTAAGTGTTTTTTGTTAGGGTAGTTTGAAGTGAATTTAGCAACAAGGTTTGAAACTTTGTCTTTTATGGATCAATGCAAATGGATATCTGAATGTCACCCTAACCGTTGCTATCTTATATAAATTTACATAAAAAATAAATTCAGAATGTGTAGACTTGTGGACCTCAGAAAGAAGTATATCTGCAGGTATTTTCTTCACTTTCAGGAATGGCTAGGTGTACATGAATGGAGAAGCTTCCTCCCATTTGATTATGAGCTTGAAAAAGAATCTGCTAGAAATGATGTCACAGTTGATATTCTAAGAATAGGAAAGCCGCAGGAAATCCTCAGTTTTTGGATTGCATGTTCAAAGAAATTTTGAATTTTCCCTCAGCATCTATTTAAATGATTCTAAATTATTTAAATGAAGCTAATACAGTAGGACTCGCAGTTAGAAGAGAAAAACTAGCGCCACTAAATAATAATCTGCCCCTGAGAAGCTTGGTCTCAAGTAGATCAGGATATATTCATGCTAATTTTCAAGCCATCTTTGGAGATGATAATGTAGTGTTTGGATGTTCAGACTTTAGTTTGATCCAAGCCATCATCTTCATTGACTGAGCGTAACCATTTTTCCTCACTTCAAAAAATAATCTTGTGGCATCTTTTGTAAAAAAAATATATATATATATATTTATTAAAACTCCAAGTGATATTCCATTGGCTAGCTGGTTCTTTTGGATCATAGCTTTAGATATAATATTTGTTATATCAAATATCAACCAATAATAAAAGCTTTTTTTGAAGTGAAGTTTACTATTTTTTCGCAGTGTCACAGTGAAACACAATGAAAAATGCATTGCTCAAGGCTACCCCAATGCAACCTACTGGTCTGGGACTTGAACCCACAACCTTCTGATCCTGGCCCAGTGCCCCATGACCTCATATATTACTTGTGGTAAAAGTATGCCACGTGTGTCCCTGCAATGA
This sequence comes from Hepsetus odoe, assembly GCA_017165825.1. Taxonomy (NCBI): domain Eukaryota; kingdom Metazoa; phylum Chordata; class Actinopteri; order Characiformes; family Hepsetidae; genus Hepsetus; species Hepsetus odoe. Next base: position 1,801 of record JABMDN010000246.1, read on the forward strand.
TGGCGTGATGCCAGAAGGACGTCTGTGCTGAGCCAGTGATCCAGGGCATAACTTTATTAACAATAGTGCTTATCCAAGACACAAGGACACCACCCATAACGTAAGGCTTTGCCTAGTGTATGAACCGCGCTCTGTTCTGATTCATTGGGGCTTAAATAGTCATGCCCCAATGAAGCACACCTGTGCTCGGGTGTGCTCAAACAGAACATAGTGCCCTCTACCGTGAACAAAACATACCCAAACTGTGACAGTATCATTTACTCATATATGATTTTACTGAATTTACTGAATTAGGCAAGAACAACTTATTATGCATGGTTGTGGTCCATAACAGCTCTGTAAAAAACACTTATGACACTTGTACATATTGTAGCCTGTATTGTCCTCTTTATCATATGCAAAGAATTTGTAGTGAATAATATAATGTAATAAAACAAATTATTAAATCAGCCACTAGGGATGCACAAGTACCTAGTGTTTCTAAGCCTTGGTAAAAACCTTCCTTCTCACTTACACACCCCATAACCCCATTGTTTTAGGTCTGCCCTGGTTGCGACACCACAATGCAGTAATCTACTGGAAGATGGAATCTCTTCAGGAGGAGAGCTATATATATAATATATATATAGCATTTGGGAGGTTATATGTTGGTGATTTGCAAATGCTGAAGCATTTTATATAACAATTCTAAAACCATTGCACAGTCTCTGAATGGGAGCTCAACTCCTTGTGTGGCGATTGTAACGTATTCTCAGAATTTAATGTATACCCAAAGCTTTAAGAACACCCCCCCCCCCCCCCCAACAACAACAGTATAAATACGTGGGTGATGTTTGTCCCTTCTAACACAATGGAGAGGTTCAGTTCAGAGTTCTAGGGAGACTGAACATATAATGAAGGGTTAAAGCCAAAAAAATGGTTTGAGTAGAAACGTTTAGCTATGTATTCTTGACACTTTATTAAAATAAAATATGTAATCATAAGATTAAAAACGTTATTTCAGACACTAAGGAGCCTTTTCATTTCAACGCAGTTGAATTTTCATTTTTACTTGGAACATCTTAGCTTCTGCACAAGAGGGCAGTATAACCTCATGTAATGTCTTTAACTCCAAAAAGTGCATGTAGGTCTATTAAACAATAAAAGTCCCTGATGTGCAGATAAGATCAACAGGAATAGATTAATAGAATAGAGAATGAATTAAGAAAAAAAAAAGATCATAATATTGTCAGTTTCACTAAAAAACTTGCTTACAGACCTAAGAGGTCCCAGCTTCAATTCCCACCTCTGGCACTACCACCACTGGGTCCCTGAGCAAGACCCTAAACCCCAAGTTGCTCCAGGGGGACTGTTTCTGTAATTACGTGTAAGTTGCTCTGGATAAGAGTTTTTCTTACTTTATAATTTCAATAGATTTCATTATTTTTTTAAAATTTACATTGTATAAGGGGCAGGAAGTAGAGGAAACATTTCAAAAGGACTTGGAAAGATAACGGGTTGATTTGTCTCATGCTATTTTTATAAAAAATAAATCTTTTTGGCACGCCTATTTCAATGCCCCTTCCCTTTACTTTTAGCGCAATGCTTCTTCATAAAAATGGCAAAGAAAAAATATCCTTTATTCTTTAATTTAATGTTGCAATCTTAAGCCCCATACAGGCAAGGCAAAGCACGTTATCATTATATCTTTGGATGGTGGGAGGACAATTTGTTTTCCCAGAGGGAAACCATGCAAACATGAGGAGAAATGCAAACTCAGAGCTAAAGATGCTAAGAATTTAATTGGGAGTGACGAGGATGTACAGGATTAGAAATGGGACATGTAGGTGGTCGATTTAAATAAGGAAGATGCAGAAGACTTTAAGAAATGGAAATGGATAATCCACTGTATCAAACGGTAAAACGTTTATGAAAGCAGGTCACCATTCAAAAAACTTGCTGAAATTACTGATTTATTTAACAGTAGTTTGTAGCATTCAATTAATCTAATTCAGGTTTTGAAATTATATTTTGTGTTGTGGTGTGGTTCATCATTTTAACTGACCCTTAATAATTTGATATGAAAATAAAATACACTGTTTGTAAGAAATCATAAATGTCTCAAGGGAACACATGAAAAACAGTTCCAGCTAGTATCACAAGCATGTAGTTAAAAACAGGGCTTGTCAGAATTAACCTAAAATGTATTCAATAGGACAGAGGTTTGCTCTTTGCATGATGATTAAGAAAAAGTACTTTGTATTTTATTTTATATACAGTGCTGGTCAATTTTAGTCACTAATTTAATACATTAGTGAATTAATTCTGATTGGTATTGTTAGATAGATGAGATGTGCATACTGTTTTTACTTTTTTCAGGCTTATCAGGCAACCAGTTTAGCTCTGCCCAGGCTTTGAATGGCAGTTGGTACTGGCTTGAACAGCCAGTCAGAATGGCTTAAAGACTTAAAGACACAAAAGCATAGTAATATGCTACCTCTTATTTTTAAGAGATGAAGAGAGGTTGCAAAGTGTCATAATTAGTATAAATAGTGAAAAGTCCATTTAAAACTAAAGAGATTTAGAGGACCTCAAACATGGATGGACTGCACTTTCCTGTGGTATGTACAACATATAACGACTGACCCCATTCTCCCATTATTATATATATATATATATATATATATATATATATATATATATATATATATATATATATATATATATATATGCAAAGTAGTCAGTGTACAGCTTGTATAACAGTGTAAATTTGCTGTCCCCTCAAAATCACTCACAGCCATTAATGTCTAAACCACTGGCAACAAAAGTGAGTTCACCCCTAAGTGAAATATGTCCACATTGTGCTCAGTAAGCCATTATCCTCCCTGGTGTCATGTGACACATCATTAGTGTCACAAGGTCTCAGGGGCGAATGGGGAGCAGGTGTGTTAAATTTGGTGTTATCGCTATCACACTCTCTCATACTGGTCACTGGAAGTTCAACATGGCACCTCATAGCAAAGTCTAACTCTCTTAGGATCTGAAAAAAAGATTTGCTGCTCTCCTAAGATGGCCTAGGCTATAAGAAGATTGGCAACACCCTGAAACTGAGCTCATGCTCAGCGTCCTATGCAGAAGTTGTCTTTTGAAAATAGACGTATGAGTGCTGCTAGCATTGCTGCAGAGGTTGAAGGGGTGGGGGGTCAGCCTGTCAGTGCTCAGATTATACACCGCACCCTACGTTGAATTGGTCTGCATGGCTTTCGTTCCAGAAAGAAGCCTATTCTAAAGATGATGCACAAGAAAGCCTGCAGTTTGTTGAAGTTTACTGGAACCATGTACTGTGGTCTGATGAGACCAAGATGAACTTTTTTGGTTCAGATGGTGTCAAGCGTGTGTGGCAGCAACCAGGTGAGGAGCACAAAAACAAGTGTGTCTTGCCTACAGTCAAGCATGGTGGTGGGAGTGTCCAGGTTTGGAGCTGCATGAGTGCTTCTCGGTTTTACTTGTAACTAATCGTACTTCTTTGATTGTTCACATTTACAATTGTAAACATTCAAGGAATTACTTGCATAAGTAAATGCTCTGTTCAGTAAAAACGCATAACTGGTTCATAGAAAGATCTTGAACCAAGTCAAGTCAGCTTTATTTATATAGCGCTTTTTACAAATAGTTGTTTTCACAAAGCAGCTTTACAGAATCTGGGTCCGTGCCCAAGTTGGGTAAGCCGAGGACAATAGAGGCAAGAAAACTCCCCCAAACATGAAGAAGAAATCTTGGGAGAAACCAAGACCCAAAGGGGGAACTAAAAAGGAAATAAAAGGGAAAAAGAAATGGAAAGAAAGAAAGAAAGAAAGAAAAAACCATGTGTAGTAATGACATCCAGTAAGCATGAGTTACAGTAAAAGTTAAGAGTGCATTGGTGACTGTAACTGGAGGTTCATGAGCTAATGCTGGTAGCTCTGTTTGAGTGGGGGAAACTTTAATCATCGTGGCAGCAGCTCCTGCAGAAGAGCCAGTCTAATGTAGCTGATCTGAAGTTCAGGTCAGGAGAGCTACAGAGAGTAGCTGGTTGTAACGGTGGTGGGGTGCGGGGAGGACACCAACGCAGAGCCAGTAGTCAAAAACAGCTTCATTAATGAACCGCGCTCTGTTCTGACTCACTGGGGCTTAAACAGCAGCCCCAAAAAAACGCAACTCCCGAGGCGTCAAAACACAACCTCACCCCGAACCTCAGGGGGGAGGCCAAACAAAAACCCCGTTCAACTTTATGGGGCACCTGGCCAGGCCCACAAAACCCAAATTTCAACCTCCAGGGTCCCAGCATGCACTGGTGTCTCTGGAGTCGAGATTCAAAAATCGCCAATTTTGCTTCCATACCTCTGACCTGCTTCTCCAGCACGGTGAGCTTACTGGCCTCCCTTTGGGCTTTTCTCAGTTCAGCCTGCAGAGTGACGTTGTGGTCTTGCACCTGTTTCAGCTCTGCCCTGGTCTGATTCAGCTGTTCCTCCATAATGGCTACTTCAGTTTCTAACTTCTCCTGACTGGTCCTGACTCTCCTCGTTGCCTGGCATGCAGTTTGGTCCCTCTGTTCATCCATTCCCTCCAGCCTCTCTCTTTGGACACTCATCACAGCTTGGAGCTTTATTTTAGAGACCTCTCTCTCTTTTCTGAATTTACTACTCTTTCCGTGAAGCTCACCTTTGTCTTGAGCCAGAGCTTTTCTTTCGGTTTCCATCTCCCTCTTACAAATGGACAAGAGTCTTTTGGTCCTCTCAAGCTGAGAAAGCAGATTGGTGATCCTTTCCTTGTGTTTCACCCTTACATTTGTGACAGATGCATTCACCTGTAGCATAGAGGTTTCTCTTTCCATCAGCTGCTGGTGGAACTTTGTCAGCAACTCCTCCTGTTGAGTGATCTGATTGTTCATGCAGCTGGTTTGTTCATCTCCGAGGTGAGATTGGATTGTCCTTGCAGCTCTGATCCAATCAGCCAGGTCCCTTGCCTGCTTTCCTCTGAATGACTTTTGCAAGCACATTGCAGCATGTTTGAACAGCTGATACCTCTGCTTTTGAAGATGTCCAAGCTTCCACCTTCTGAACCTCCTCTGAAGATTTGCTGCCCAGGACTGCGTCTTGAAAACAGATCTTTGCTGGTGCATTCTTACTGCAACCTGAATAATGGTGGCAGCTTTGTGCATTGTAGCAACATTCTTTCGAACGGAATGACCTCTAAAAGCTGCCTGGATGCGTATCGCAGACCTTTTCAATACCTGGAACCTCTCACGGTCACGTTTACCCTTAATATAGGACCTATAATGTCTTTGGATGATGATGGCTGACACCCTTATGGCCTGGTACTTTACTACCTCCCTGTGTCTTCTGAATGCAGCCTGAATCAAGGAAGCTGCCTGATGTTGCAGGATAATCTCCCTTCTGACCCTCTAACCTCTGAAGCAGGCTTGCAGGAACATTGCAGCAGAGCGCATTTTCAAGAATTCCTCCCTCTGCTTTCTGGCATCAAGTGTGGAACGATACCTAAGCTGGATGTCAATAGCAGCATATTTCATGCATACATATCGCGTCCGAGCACAGTGAGCCCTGTAAGCACATTGTATCACTGTGGCAGCCTGGTACTTCTGTTTCAGAGTCTGTCTAGTCTTCATCCCTCAGAATTCGGCTTGCAGAACAGCAGCAGCCATCTTTTTCTCCTTCAAAGACTTCATTTCTTGCTTCATTTTATTAGCTCGGTAATGTTGCTGAACAGTCCTGGCTGCCCACAGTAGCTTCAGGTAGTGTTTTCTGCTTAAGTGCTTCCTTACCTGTGTCTGAATGGTTACTGCAGCCTCATGTTCAATCCGTATCTGCACCCGAACTTTCATTCTAAAGTTCCCACTAACCTGGAGCTCCTCCTTCTCTGCTTTCTGCCCAGCAGACGGGTTAGTGGTGCTGGGTTTGGGGGTTGACTCCTTGATACCGCTTTTCTTGTTGCGAAGGGCTTTCTTGGCGGACCTCCCTGGTTGCACGATGCAGGAAGTGGTCTCCGCCATCTTCCTGCTCTCTGTGTCAGGAACGGCCTTCTTTGCCGCTGTCCCGCTTCTGTTGCGGGCGGCCTTCTTTGCCGTTCTCCCGTGTTGAAGGGTGCAGGGCGGGTTTTTTGCTGTATTTCCACGTTGAACAGCAGCGCAGGGTGCGTTTTTCGCTGTATTTCTACGTTGAACAACATGTCAAGGTAGCGCTGTGCCCTTGCAGCCATGGAGACCAGCATCCGGAGACAAAGCGCGAACCGATCCATGCGCAGCTCGGGATCTGGGTGAGACCAAGTGGGAGCAGCGACGTCACATTCTTCAGATGGCGCTTGAGCTCCTTGGCCATGGCCGTCGGCGTCCGTCGCACCCACTCACCCTCCACCCTTTCACCCTCCAGATGCTTGCGGAGGTCCAGAGAAGTTGCCTCCATCTCCCAGGTCTTTATCAGCTGCAGTGTCTCCTCGACAATGTTCGCTGCCGCCCACAACACGCGCTCCTGCTCGCCCTCATGGCTCGCGACGCCCAGGTACTTGCGGTTCATTCTGTAACGGTGGCAGGGTGCGGGGAGGACGCCAACGCAATGCAGTTATTAAACTTAAACCAAAACATTAAACCAAACGTGCCACCATTAACTGTAGGCGTAGCCTCGTTAATGAACCGCGCTCTGTTCTGACTCACTGGGGCTTAAATAGCAGCTCCAATGAAGCACACCTGTGTCTGAATGAGCCCAGGTGTGCTCAGTCAGAACAGAGCGCCATCTGTCATGCCCGGCTGGAACCATAGGCATGACAGATTGTGACACTGGTATAGAATTCATGAGACCCTCATGGAGATTGATGGACTTGCTTTTCAGAAATACCTAAACTGCATTCCATCTCAAACAAAGAGAAAGGAATTAGTTCTGTTTTGAACTCATTGTACAGAACATGAGATTTAAAGAATGCAGTAATGTGACTCCGGCAAAATTACTATTACAACCTGACTAAAAAGGACCGATATACTGAGAATGTGTCTTAGTCCTGGAGAGCAGCTGGAAGACTGCTCCAGAGATGGGGGGCTTTGAATGAAAAAGCTCTTCCCCCTGTTGTTGTTTTCAAAATTCTGGGAACTGTTAGAAAATCAGCACCTTGCGATCTAAGTGAGAGTGAAGGTTCATAACTGGAGATAAGCTTGGAGAGATAATCAGGTGTAAGGCCATTTAGGTCTTTGTAAGTTAGCAGCAGAATTTTATAATCGATGCAGAATTTCACAGGAAGCCAGTGAAGTCTACATAATATCGAGCTAATATGATCAAATTTTCTTGATCTAGTGAGGACTCTAGTTCTGGACTAACTGGATAGTTTATGAAGGCTTTTACTGGAACATCCTGACAGCAGGGCCTTATAATAATCTAATAACTTTTGTCTTCATTTACATTTACAAATTGATAACGGTTGGTCAAGTATGACTTAAACCAGTAAAGGGCTGTTCCTGTTATACCAACCAGGTTTCTAGTCTGTGCAGTAAGATATTGTGGTCTATGATGTCAAACGCTGTACTAAGGTCGAGGAGGGCTAGTAAGGATACTGACCCGTTGTCAGATGCCATTAACAGATTGTTTACTATTTTTACTAGCGCTGTTTCGGTGCTATGGTGTGGTCGAAAACCAGACTGAAATTTCTCAAAGATGCTATTTTTGCGTAGATATGAGAACAACTGCTGGGCCATAGCTTTCTTCAGAATCTTTGATATAAAAGGTAAATTAGAAATTGGTGGATAGTTTGTTAACTTAAATGGATCAAGATTAGGTTTCTTGAGTAGAGGCATAATAACTGCTATTTTGAATACTTTTGGCACATGGCCCAGGTTGAGAGAGGAGTTTACTATTTCTAAAAAAGGCCTAATTATCACTGATGTGACCCCTTTTAGTAGTCTGGTAGGGACCGTATCCAGGATGGAAGTAGAAGATCTGAAAGAGGAAATAGCTGAGATGAGGTCAATCTGCAGAACTGGATTAAAGTAGGCTAACCTCTCTGTTTGTAATTGGTTTTGATCTGTATCTATATCTGTCTCAAGCAACAGACGTGGTATATTTGTTATGTGGCTTTGGAGTTTTTGCAGAATGATTTCAATCTAATTGTTAAAGAAATCCATAAAATGATCGCTATTGTACGTTGCAGGTAACTGACTTATAGCTCCTGCATGGTTCTTCATGAGTGTAGATATTGTGTTGAGCAGAAATCTGTAACGCTGGTGTGGTGCAGGACATCAACGCAGAACCAGAGATCAAGAACATAACTTTATTTTCCATCGTAACCAAAACGAAACACAAGGACCAAAAACCCAACTTTACTTGGAGGCTTAGCCTCTGTTAATGAGCCACGCTCTGTTCTGCCTCATTGGGGCTTAAATAACTAGCACCAATGAGGCACACCTGTGCCTTCATGAGCTCAGGTGTGCTCAGTCAGAACAGAGCGCCCTCTACTCTAATCTAACCAAAACCTAACTGTGACATCTAGATAGGTAGATAGGTAGGCAGAGCATGCAAATGTAAGTGCCCTCTTATATTATAAGAAACTCTCAGTCCAGGTACAGTGAAGTGATTCTAATTTTGTCAGCCGCAATTTATGCTCTAGTTTCCACATCTTTCGCTTTATAGCACGTGCTTGTTTAGTGTACCATGGAACCAGCTTTTTTTGTCTAATTCTTTTATGTGTCAGTGGTGCTACTTTGTCTAACGTGGAACAAAACGTATTCTTTAAACATTCATTAAGATTATTCTTCTGGACCAGATGGTGAACTAATGTGTTGATAAGTCGATAAAAACTATAGGCTGTGGAGGAAGTTATTGTACGGCTAACACAATCACAAAGTAATGTATGTAGATTTGAGCTATTGTGAATCTCATATGTGATGAGATGGTGATCTGAGATCAATGTTGACTGTGGAAATATGGCTATATTGTCAACTTGGACAACTAGTGTAAGGATTAAGTCTAAAGTATGATTATGATAATGAGTGGGTCCCATTACATTCTGGATAAAACCCATAGCATTAAGGATGGATATAAAGGCTAATTTAAATGAGTCTTGCTCTTTGTCTACATGAATATTAAAGTCTCCAACAATTATAACTTGATTTTTATAAACTGCCAGGCTTGCCAGAAAATCACTGAACACCTTTAGGAACTGTGAGTAGGGTCCTGGTACCACCTATAGGTGGTAATCAGTCTTTTTTGTGTTTGGGTTAATAATATTGAGAAAAAGGATTTCAAAAGAAGAGAAATTTAAACCTGTTCTCTGACTTAACACTATGTTTTTTATGTATAACTACAATACCTCCTCTTTTGCCACTTTAGTGAGGATTGTGTGCATAACTATAAACTGTTGGGGTGGCTTCATTTAATGTAATGAACTCATCAGGTTTCTGTGAGACATAGAACATCAGAATGCTCTGCTTTAATCATCTCATTTACAATCACAGCTTTAGAGTTTAATGATCTAATATTGAGAAGTCCCAGCTTTAAATCTAAGGTGCAGTTGTTGGCTGATTTAGAAAGAACCAATGATCAAAAGGCAGAAGCTTCAGGTTATTTGCTGCTGCCATGATATGAATGCAGGGTAATGAAGTTATATGTGTATACTCAGTAGAAAAAAAAAAATCTGAATTATAATCCCACAGCCCTCCTTAGGATAAGCAGCAAAGATAATGAATAAGTGAGAATGAGTGAATTCTGACCTGGCTGGTAAAGAAGTCTCAAACTGAAAGCATCTAGGGCTACAAATGACTGATTTCACAAAAAAAAAATTCAGAATTGTTACATTTCAACCTAATGTGAACAAAGCCATTACACATAGTCCTTAATTAGGTATATGTTCAATTCATGGATTTAAGGAGAACTGTCAGATCTGAATGAATGTGTTTGCACTGTGCATGCTTTGCCATTGCTCTGCAATTTCTCTAATGATGAACAAATGAAGTCTTCTAGTGCTGCTTGGCAGAATTTCAAATGGATCTCCTTTTTCTACGTAGTACACTACATAAGTCATGAAGGTAGGGGCTACTGCACCTAATAGTGTATACATCTAGCAAAGAGACATTAAAGATTCTGTATATATTTGTGGCGATCCAAGATGGCGGTGCAGTAACATGCAGCGGCCGCTCCAGGGTCCAAACTTTGGTGCTAAAGTCTGCAAAAAAGTCTTTCATCCGACTACTTTTCATCATAAGATTTGCACATGAGCATCACAACTGTGAATGCTCTTAAATATAACCGCAAGACACTGCTGGAGCTCAGCAGTCAGTCAGGATACAGTCTTCCAGCAACTCTCTGAACTACGCTACAGGAGCTCAGCGTGCTGAGAAGTCCAGGCCTTCAGTTCCCGAGATCGCCTGCTGTACCTGGCCGACTGAGTGGACATTGCGGTGTGAGAGGAAACAGAAATGCGGTAAGCGTGCTGGGGTACGGGCTCAGCTAAAGGCTAACACTAGCCGACCAGCTATCCCGTCCGTCCTCCTCGCCAATGTCCGCTCCCTGGATAATAAACTGGACTGTATACGACTCCAGCTGAACACCCAGTGTGAGTACAGAGACTGCTGTGTTTTTGTTTTTATGGAGACATGGCTCAGCGACAGTGTTCCGGACACCGCAATCCAACTTGCCGCGTTTCGCTCGGACAGAAACTCCGCTCTGTCCGGCAAGACTCGCAGAGGGGGGCTGTGTGTTTACGTAAACACACAATGGTGTACAAACGCTGTGCTGGTATCGACTCATTCTTTGACACTGCTGGAGGTCCCGATAGTCAGGTGCAGACCATTTTATCTGCCCAGGGAGTTCTCTACAGTGTTTATTATGGCGGTCTACATCCCACCCAGTGCTAGCGCTAACAGCACTAATGCTAACAGCGCGCTGGCTGAACTTTATGGAGTTATTAGCGAGCTCCAAAACTACCATCCGGACGGACTGTTTATTGTTGCTGGAGATTTCAACCATGCAAATCTCAAGTCAGTTCTCCCTAAATTCCATCAACATGTGGACTTTGCAAGAAAGGGGGGAAACACGGACTGTGTTTACACAAACATGGCCGGCGCGTACAGAGCGGAGCCCCGCCCCCACCGCGGACACTCAGACCACATCTCTGTTCTGCTGATCCCAGCATACAAACCCATCGTCAGGTGTGTGAGGCCCACCCTGAAGCAGGTGAAGACCTGGCTCACAGGAGCCATCTCTGCTCTTCAGGACTGCTTTGAACGCACCGATTGGGACATGTTTAGGGAGGCTGCAACCTACGGTGACTCCATCAACCTGGAGGAGTCCACAGCTTCAGTGACTGGCTACATCAGCAAGTGCATTGAGGATGTTACTTTCTCCAAGTTCATCATCCTATGACCCAACCAGAAGCCATGGAAGACTGCGGAGGTGCGCAGACTCCTGAGAACCCGGGACAACCCCTTCAAGTCAGGGGACGAGGCCGCCCTAAGAACAGCAAGGGCGAACCTGTCTCGGGCCATCAGAGCAGCAAAGCGAGCTCACACACAGAGAATCCATGGCCACTTCAGAAACACCAGTGACACGCGGCGCATGTGGCAGGGCATTCAGGCCGTCACCAACTACAGGACATCTCCACCTGCCTGTGACAGTGACTCCTCCCTCCGAGATGCGCTGAACCGCTTCTACGCACGGTTTGATGCAGTGAACAACACGATAATGAGGAAGACCAGCCCTCCTCCAAACGACCAGGTTCTCTGTCTGACCACAGCCGAGGTGAGAAGATCTCTTCTGAGAGTCAACCCATGGAAAGCTGCCGGTCCAGACAATATTCAAGGTCGATGTGCAGAACAGCTGGCAGATGTTCTCACTGACATCTTCAACATCTCTCTGAGCAGCACTGTTGTTCCAAGGTGCTTCAAGACCACCAGCATCATTCCAGTGCCAAAGAAATCATCTGTCTCCTGCCTCAGTGACTCGTTCCGTCGCACTCACACCCATCATCATGAAGTGCTTCGAGAGGCTGGTCATGAGGCACATCAAGTCTCAGATCCCCTCCTCACTGGACACCCTGCAGTTTGCGTATCGTCCCAACCCCTCAAGGGACGATGCAATCTCCACCACCCTCCACCTGGCCCTTTCCCATCTGGACAGAAAGGACAGTTACATCAGAATGCTGTTCATTGACTACAGTTCAGCATTCAACACCATCATCCCTCAACATCTGAGTGAGAAGCTGAGGGTGCTGGGCCTGAACACCTCCCTCTGTAACTGGATCCTGGACTTCCTGACTGGGAGACCCCAGTCAGTCAGTATCAGTAGCAGCACCTCCAACACCATCACGCTGAGCAAAGGAGCCCCCCAGGGCTGTGTGCTCAGCCCACTGCTGTTCACATTGATGACCCATGACTGTGCAGCCAAGCACAACTCGAACCACATCATCAAATTCGCTGATGATACAACCGTGGTGTGTCTGATCAGCGGTGGAGACGAGGCTGCTTACAGAGAGGAGATAGAACAGCTGACGAACTGGTGCAGAAACAACAACCTGTCTCTGAACGTCGACAAGACTAAAGAGATAGTTGTTGACTTCAGGAGAACACGTCGGGACCATGCTCCACTTATTATCAATACCTCACCTGTGGAGATGGTCCAGAGCACCAAGTTTCTTGGTGTTCACATAATCGGCAACCTCACGTGGACCCTCAGCACCAACTCCATCACTAAGAAAGCCCAGCAGTGTCTCATCTTTTTACATAGACTGAGGAAAGCCCATCTCCCACCTTCCATCCTCATCATCTTCTACAGAGGAACCATCCAGAGCATCCTGAGCGGCTGCATTACTGCCTGGTACGGGAACTGCAACATCTTAGACCGCAAGTCCCTACAACGGGTATTGAGAACAGCTGAGAAGATCACCGGGGTCTCTCTGCCCTCTGTACAGGACATTTTCACCACTCGCTGCATCCGCAAAGCAACCAGCATTGTGGATGATCCCTCCCACCCATCCCACACTGTCTTCTCCCTCCTGCCATCCGGGAAAAGGTTCCACAGCATACGGGCCTCTACTTCCAGGATGGGAAATAGTTTCTTCCCCCTGGCCATCAGACTCTTAAACCGCTAATGTCTCCTCATTCCGTCATTCCATCATTATCTATTTATTTCTTGTTGCACTCTGCACTTTAACAATAACACTGCTCCGCCACACTGTTACACTGCCAATCAACCTGGGCTGCTTTGTTCTATAACACTGCTGCCCTCTTATGGATGAATGTACTGTCTGTTGTACTGTCTGTTGTGCTGTCTGTTGTTGTCTGTTGTCTGCACTTGTTGCCTTGTTTTGTGTATTATGTTGTGTCTTCTGTTGTCTTGTGTCATGTGTGTAGCACCAGGGTCCTGGAGGAACGTTATTTCATTTCACTATTTACAAAATGCAAAGTGAGCGAACAAAAGAAAAATCTAAATCAGATCAATATTTGGTTTTACTACCTTTTGCCTTCAAACCAGCATCAATTCTTATAGGTACACTTGCACAAAGTCAGGCATTTTGTAGGATTATAGTCAGGTGTATGATCAACCAATTTTACCAAACAGGTGCTAATGATCATCAATGTCACACGTAGGTTGAAACAAAGTCATGTTTGGAACATGTTCCTTCGTGTTCCTTCAAAAACTGTGCAAGTGTACCTAGAAGAACTGAAGGTAAAGGGTGATCACAGCAAATATTGATTTGATTTAGATTTCTCTTTTGTTCATTCACTGCATTTTGTTGATTGATGAAAATAAATGACTAACACTTCCATTTTTGAAAGCATTCTTTGTTTACAGCATTTTTTCATAGCTGCCTAAAACTTATATATGTGTGTGTGTGTATATGTATATATGTATGTGTGTGTACTGTGTAATATATATATATATATATATATATAGTTTTAGGCAGGTGTGAACAAAGAATGCTTTCAAAAATGGAAGTGTTAATCATTTATTTTCATCAATCAACAAAATTAATTATCCTATTGGATAATTACTGCATGGATGATTATGTTTCAAGTTATTTAACCCTGACTGATGCAGTGAGTAGCTTCTCATTATTTAAACAACCATGTTGGAAAAGATGTTAGTCTGTTTTAGAAGGGTTAACATTTTTTACATGCATTAAGGGAAGAAAACATCTAAGGAGAAACTGAAACTACTAAAATTGGGTTAAGAACTATCCAATGCATTATTAAAAACTGGAAGGATAGTGGGGAACCATCATCTTCAGAAAATACTCCTCAGTGACCATGATCACCGATTTGATGAAATCATATCATAAAAAAACAACTGCAAAACTCACGGCTATGATCAAAAGTGAAATTAAGAGCATTCCCACATGCACAATGTGAAGGGAACTCAAGGGATTAGAACATTAAGATTGGACTCTGGAGCAATTGTAGAAGGTCATGTGGTCATGAGTCCAGATATACCCTATTCCAGAGTGGTGCATCAGCGTAAGAAGAGAGGCGCATGAAATAATTGCACCCATCATGCCTAGTGCCTATTCTACAAGCCTGTGGAGGCAGTTCTATGATCTATGGTTGCTGCAGTTGGTAAGGTCTAGGTTCAGCAACGTTATGTGCCATTGGGCTCAAATTGTGAAAGAATGGTTCAGGGAGCATGAGACATTTTTACACATGGCTTGGATACCACAGATTCCAGACCTTCAGCCCAATTGATGTGCTGGAGAAGAATTTGCACAGCGGTCCAAATCTCCCATCACCTCTACAAGATCTTGGCGAAAAATTAATGCAACTCTGGACAGAAATAAATGCCACAAGCAATGCCACAGCAAAAGCGTGCCATAATCTAAGCTAAAGGCAGTCCAGCATAATATTACAGTGTATGACTTTTTTTTGGACGGGCAGTGTATATGTGTGTGTGTGTATATATACACACTCCCAACAATACCAGGCATCGACAAGTTACATAAAGTTTTATCTATGTTGTTATTATTATTATTATTATTATTATTACATTTAATTACCTTTCTAAGGCGTCCCTTTCTTCATAATGAAGGTCAAGTGCTTTCTTTATATTTGTAAACATATGGTATATCTGTGGTCTAATTACATCAACATTTCCCCACTCTACTACAATAATAATCATTTTAGAACATATATTAACATGTTGGATAAAACAGAAATGGACATCAAGGACATAGAATTCCAAAAATCTATAAAATGATTAGAACATCATTACTCAGCATTTTGAAGGAGGTTTGATCTATTTAAACCTTCGACATTTTTTTGCTGCACTCCTGACTGTTGAGGTGAGAGTGAACACTATGATGAGATCAAAAGAAGCCTTCAGAAATAAGATTGTAGCAGTTTATAAGTCTGATAAGGGATTTTAAAAAATCTCAAAAGAATTTTCAAAGAGCCATTCCACTGTCTGGAAAATAATCTACACTTCATAACGACTTCCAGAACAACTGCCAACATGCCCGGGTATGGCCATTCAAGCAAGTTCACCCCAAGAGCAAACCACAAGGTTCTAAAAGAAGTTTCCAAAAACCCTAAAATGGCATCATAGGACCTACAGAAGGCTTCTTGCTACTGCTGATGTAAAAGTGCATGCCTAGATGAGTCTTAAATTAAATTTTGTTAACACTAGAACCGACAGACATGCCTGTAAACCAAATGCAGCATTCCAGGAAAAGAACCTCATACCAACTGTGAAGCATGGAGGTGACAGTATCATAGCTTGGAGATGCTTTGCTGCAGCAGGATCTGGCCATCTCACCCTTATAAAATCCACCATGAATGCTACTGTGTATCAGACGGTGCTTGAGGAACATGTGAGATCATCTGTAAGAACATTAAGGCTGCTTAAGCAGAACTGGACCCTGCAACACAACAATGACCCAAAATATACCAGTAAATCCACCAAAAACTGGCTGAAAACTAAGAAATGGAGAGTCCTTGAGTGGCTGAGTCAAAACCCATATCTTAATCCCATTGAGATGCTGTGGGGTGACTTGAAACAGGCTCTACATGCAAGAAACCCCACAAACATCTCAAAGCTTAAATAATTCTGCATTGAGGAGTGGGGCAAACTTTCCTCAGACCAATGTCAGAGACTGGAAGATGCTACAAGAAGCATCTCACTGCGGTTATTTCAGCAAAAGGGTGTAACACGATTTATTAGCGGGTAGGGTATCCTAACTTTTCCCTCATTTGGAAATTTTTATTTTTATATCTTTTGTTCAATGAAGAAATCATTATTGTTATTTTTTGTTGTTTACCTGCAATTAAATCACATTCTTTTCTACAGATAAATAAAAACAAGATTAGACATCGACAGGAGAATATAAAATAAAGAACTGAATATTTAATGGGGTGTCCAAATTTTTTTACATTACTGTAAGGTTGGTTGTGTGATGGCCAACCTGACAGGATACCTTACTGTGAGAAAGTTAGTTTGAAGTAACAAAAAAAAAAACCTGGAATAGGGAGACCAACAAACACCTTCCATCTGCCACAATAAGGAGACCTACCTGGCAGAATGAAGATCCCTGGTGATTCAAGGTACATTTGTCAGACTGCAAGACATGTGTTTTTTTTTTTTTTTTTAATCCCAGTGATCAGCTAGGAGTGGGATTATGAGAATACATTTTTACATGAAAAGATTAGAAAATGATATGTTTAGTTGCAGAAAGTGGGAACCCAAAATCTTTTATAGTTTTTTCTGTTCAATTTCATTTAATGTATTGTACATCCATTATTGGATTTCAGACCTACAACACATTCCAAAAAGTTGGGTTGGTAAAACATTTACCACACTGTAATGTTGCCATTCCTTTTCAAAACATTTGACTTCTTTTTTCTGACCCTTTGCAGCTTTGTCATTTACCTTGACAACCATTTTTTATTTATTATATGGTATTATATGGTATCAGCCCTTTTTGTGAACATTATATATTATTGTTTACCATAATTCTCTGAAGTTCCAGTGTAATTTCCCAGTTTTTTCTGGCATAATATTTTGTTCATGTTTTGATGTTTCAACATTTCTAATACCTGGATTTTGCTAATGTTAATTTAATGCTGTTAAGCATGGAATCCCATATTTGCATGTGGTAGATTCAAAGGAAATGTAGTCTTAAAAATGAGCAGAAATCATTTTTAAATATTGGAAAGTAACAGATTGTAACAACAAGAGGAAAGGAGAGAGAAGAGAGAAAGAAGGTCAGACAGAGGTATAGAAGTAGGTGGAGTGGAGGGTGTTTGTGTCTGGGTGTCACTACCACAGCAGGAGGCTGACTAAAAGGAAAGAAGGGGGTGGGGTTGCAGAGAAATGTGAGAGGAGAAGAATAGAAAACAAAAGCTAAAGAAGAAAGGAGGGGGAGAAGATTGCTTAAGTGCAAAACCTCAAGAGCAAAAGGGTCTCCATTAGTATGTCAAAGGAGATTTCTCTATGAAGCAAAGTCATTGCATTACCCCATCAATGATTAATGAAGGTAATCTATGTGAGCAAATACAAACCTCATTTAGAGATTAATATTAATAATTTTCACAAACTGGCCTTAAAAAATGACAATATGAATTATTCAGAGTTTGCTAAAAGTGAAAGGTAACATGCTTTTGTTTTTTTTGTTTGTTTGTTTTTTTTGATGGCCTTTATGTTCTTCTTTAGCAGCCAAGGTTGGATCTACAAAAAGCCAATCCTGAGCCAAAGGATTGAAAATTTTAAGGCAAAACACAGGAATTTAAAACTGACTTAACAGAATTGTGAATTTCTGGGTATTTTAATGTCTTAGGCCAATTTGCCTGATGTTCTTTTGCCTAAGGCCACCACAGTTAATATCTAGACGCAAGATTGCTTTTCCCAAGACCCAAAGCTGTTTTCTTTGACACCAGAAACCTCACTCAGGAGTATGCCCTAAAATGTATACCGTATCAGAAGTAGTAGAAATCAATAACCACTTGAAAAGGACATTCAAGCAAGATGTTTTGCTTTGTATATTGCATTTCTGAAAAGGCTTTTAGCAATGATTTGATGATTTGGATTGCATCACGAATTGTAATAGTCCTAGTCAGTGGACTTTTCCACTGGTCAGGACCATTTTCTTTTTTTTCTTTTTTTTAATGAATTAATTAGATGTGTAAATGCTTACAATATAGCATGAGAACGAAAGATGTCAGATCAGCTACAGAACCTAATCTTCTCACTTCTGACTTGTCTTCTTTTTCTTCAACCCCAAGGAATTAAATCTCCTTTTCACCTCATCTATAAACCTCCTCTTTGGCCTTGCTCTTCATCTCTTGCCTGGTAGTATCATCCTCAAAATTTTGTATACAAAGGATTCGAAACATTGCCTTCCATTCAGGTAATAATTTAGCCCAGAGAACAGCAAAGGCCAACCTCTCCCAGTCCAAGCAACAAAATGCATATACAGTCAGAAAATCCACAACCACCTCCAGGACTCAGCAGACATGGGGTTTGGACAGTGGGCTGGACTGGACTGGACTCACTATCAGGGCCCAAATATGCCTATGTTACTTTTAGATTACAGTTATGTATAAGTTCTGGAAATTCTGCTTTAACTGAGTTAATATAGCTCTTTTAACTTTTCTTTTTTTTTACTGTTTTGCTATTTTATTTCTATTAATTTTGTAGAATCGTGTTTAAGGTTTCTGTTTAACTTATTTAGTTTTGTTTGCTGTACCTATATGTATAAATATGTATGTGTGTGTGTGTGTGTGTGTGTGTGTGTGCACGTGTGCGTGTGTGTTTATGTGTTATATTCAGTAGCAGTGGACTTTAATGTCAGTTCTCAATATACAATATTGAGAGGCATCTGAAGTGTCAGAATATAACAAAGCCTGAAAATACTTCGCTTTGCGGAAAACCAAGGAGCCATGCTTTTGCTCTGAGGCCATGCTGAAGGAAATGTCTCAAAGCAATGCTACCTTACACACATTGCTAGAGAAGGGTTACCACTGAGAGCCTTTTATGGCCTGTGGTGTGGCCTAGTGTGAACTAGTGTATATACTGTGACTAGGTGTTTGCAAGTCTGGTATGGCTGGTTCATAACAATGAATTTGAAACATTTGATAAATTTTTATGCCCACAATATTCACTGATGTCAGTTTGTTTGGCAGCTTGAAATGGAGTGAGGTGGCTTTAATCCTTGAGTTTCAGTATTAAGTCAAAATTCCTCTCTTAAAATCCCAATTATTCCAAAATCTTTCCCATAAAAAAATTCTTCCCATAAAGCCAAGATAACTTTCCTTTTGGGGGAAACCCTTCAAACACATACAAAGTAAACAGCTATAAGTGGTGTTCACAATCTATTTACTTTAGTTTGGGAACTTTGGTCTAGGGTCTTGTATCTCCTTATTATTATTTTGCAAAGTGGAAAAAGGTTTATAAGCTTAAAAAGTTTATTCAAATTTTAGCAAACATGATAAAAAGAATGAGATGGGCAATGCCTTTACTAATATTTACACTGAGCAATACAAAAATAAAACAGCTGAAAAAAGTATACAGTGGTACCTCTGGTCATGACCATAATTTGTTCCAAAACTCTGGATTCGACCCGATTTGGACGCAACCTGAATGTAATTTCCCCACAAGATTGTATATAAATACGATTAATCCGTTCCAGACCGTACAAACTGTACATACATATATATTTTTTAAGATTTTTCAGCACAAAAATAATTCATTATATCATAGAATACATAGTGTAACAGTAAACTAAATGTAAAAACATTAAATAACACTGAAAAAATGAACATTGCAAGAGAACAATGTACAGAGAGAACAATGTATTGGAAGAACAATGTACAGGGAGAACGATGTACGGGAAGAACAACGTACGGGGAGAAGGATGTACAGAGAGAATGATGTACGGGGAGAACGATATACAGAGAGAACAATGTACAGGGAGAACGATGCACGGGGAGAGACTGAACACGTGCTTTGTCTTTGTTAAGCCTTGTATATGCACAGCAAACAAAAGAAAATGGGATACGGATGGAGAATGGGGAAATCATTGGTGCGTAGTACGAACTGGAGGGGAAACTGGCCACTAGTGTTTTGTTCACAACCAGAAATTGTGGCCATGAACAGAGGCAAAACTTTGGCAAACAATTTGATTGTAATCTGATTTGTATATGTTCAGAAATGTTTGTGACCAGAGGTTCCACTGTACATCCTTTATTTAGTTTCATGTTGTTGGCTTAATCACCAAGCTCTGTAATTGTTTAATATTAGGACTGATATTTACATGGCAGAAAGTGATGTTATAAAAGGCCTATTTAATGGAAAACTAATTAAGTTTAATGAATAAATAAATAAACTGAAATAGTAAAACTTTCAGGCTTACTATTCAAACTGTATCAAAGCTGTAACAGTGTGTAGTAGGAAGTTGCAAAGTATTTGGGGGGTGTATTTCTTGGTGTGGCATGACCATTACAGGCATTGCCTACTCATAGTGAAATAATCACAAAAGCAGAGAGAAAGCATAAATTAGGGAGAAAGTAGAAATGACTGTAATAGCTTATTGCAGTAGATGGAGCAAGAGGGAAAAGAGGGTTGCTTGGGGGACCAAAACAAAGAAAACAGGAAAAAATACTGGTACTGTTTAATGTGCTGGCAAGCCTTTGTCAAAGAAATGTAAGTTAGATAGTAAAGGGCAAAGGTGATCTTTCTGAGTATGAGTAGGTGAGTTTAATCATTTTCTGCCTAAGCTTCTACAAGTAGCTTTTTTATTAACAAACAAGAAAACACCAAAACAAAGGAAGCAGATAGAAAAAGGTCATTTGCTCTACATCTGTAGCAATTTTGGTTCTATGTAGGGCAAAGCAATGTTCTTTGAACCCTTTTTTAAACAGATATATCAGATTCGTCATTGTAGAGAAGGACAAATTAAATGCACATAGATTTGTGCATTAATTCAAATGGCTCTCTCATTTCTTCACTGAAGACATTTGGGTTATGGATCAAAAGATGAATCTTCTTCTTCTTTTTCTTTTGGCTGCTCCTGTTTTGGGGTCGCCACAGCGGATCAACTGTCTCCTGTCTTTTGCATCTTCCTGCTTCAAACCGACCACCTGCATGTCCTCTCTCACCACATCCATAAACCTCCTCTTTGGTCTTCCTCTTCTCCTCTTTCCTGGCAGCTCCATCTTCAACATCCTCCTTCCAATATATTCCTCATCTCTTCTCTGGACATGTCCAAACCAACGCAACCTTGCTTCTCTAACCTTGTCTCCAAGACGTCTAACCTGAGCTGTCCCTCTAATATACTCATTTCTAATCCTGTCCATCCTCGTCACACCCAATGAAAATCTCAGCATCTTTAACTCTGACACCTCCAGCTCTGCCTCCTGCCTTTTCGTCAGTGCCACTGTCTCCAACCCATACAACATAGCTGGTCTCACTACTGTCCTGTAAACCTTCCCTTTTACTCTAGCTGGTACGCGTCTGTCACAAATCACTCCAGCCACTCTTCTCCACCCATTCCAACCATCCATCCATCCATCCGTCACTCCCACTGCAGATCTCACCACTGTTACACTGTCATCATACATATCCTGAACTACTCAAGTTCAAGTTCAAGTTCAAGTAGGATTTATTGTCATTTCAGCCATATACACAGTACACAGTGAAACGAAATAACGTTCCTCCAGGACCCTGGTGCTACACACAAGACAAGACACAACACAAGACAAGACAAGAAACAAGACAACATAAGACACAAGACGGGGCAACAAGTGCAAGACAAGACAGACAACACAGACGGCACGACAGACAGTACAATCATCCGTAGAGGGCTGCAGTGTTGTGGAACAAAGCAGCCCAGATAGATCACAGTGTGGCAGTGTGGTGGAGCGGTGTTACTGATAAAGTGCAGGAGTGCAACATGAGATAAATAAATAAATACAGGGTGACAAAGTGGACTGGGTTTAAGAATTCAGATATTGGTGGTTTAGGAGTTCAACAGTCTGATGGCCAGGGGGAAGAAACTATTTCCCATCCTGGAAGTGGAGGCCCGTATGCTGCGGAACCTTTTTCCGGATGGCAGGAGGGAGAAGAGAGTGTGGGACGGGTGGGAGGGATCATCCACAATGCTGGTTGCTTTGCGGATGCAGCGAGTGGTGAAAATGTCATGTACAGAGGGCAGAGAGATCCCGATGATCTTCTCAGCTGTTCTCACTACCCGTTGTAGGGACTTGCGGTCTAAGACGTTGCAGTTCCCGTACCAGGCAGTAATGCAGCCGCTCAGGATGCTCTCAATGGTTCCTCTGTAAAAGATGGTGAGGATGGAAGGTGGGAGATGGGCTTTCCTCAGTCTGCGCAGGAAGTAGAGGCGCTGCTGGGCTTTCTTTGTGATGGAGCTGGTGTTGAGGGACCACGTGAGGTTGTGAGTGATGTGAACACCAAGAAACTTGGTGCTCTGGACCATCTCCACAGGTGAGGTGTTGATGATAAGTGGAGTGTGGTCCCGACGTGATCTCCTGAAGTCAACAACCATCTCTTTAGTCTTGTCGACGTTCAGAGACAGGTTGTTGGTTCTACACCAGTCCGTCAGCTCTTGTATCTCCTCTCTGTAAGCTGCCTTGTCTCCACCGCTGATCAGACCCACCACAGTTGTATCATCAGCGAATTTGATGATGTGATGAATGTTGATGTTGACATGTTGATGAATTCTGAGTATATACTTTCTTAATCCATACTTTGGCCTGGCCTTTCCACCACTTTGTTAGAGTTTAACATTTGTCTCATGCAACATTGTTCCAAAAACTTTGCAAAAACTCTGCACTTTTTTTTTTGCACTTTTTTTTTTTTACTTACTCCCAATGAG
>JABMDN010000250.1:0-30246 GCA_017165825.1 Hepsetus odoe
TAGACATTAAGCATTAAGAAAAAAATTAGAAAATAAATTTAACTGCAGACCTATATGCATTTAAGGCATTTAGCAGACGCTCTTATCCAGAGTGTCCTCCATGTCCTGATTACAGGGACAGTCCCCCCTGGAGACACTCAGGGTTAAGGGTCTTGCTCAGGGACCCAGTGGTGGTAGTGCTGGAGATGGGATTCAAACCGGGGATCTCTTGAGCTTCATGATTTTGCTTGTTATCCTTGCGCAGGGGCCATGCAATTCTGCTGGAGTCCATCCCAGCTCACACAGGGGGGACAGACCCTGGACAGGTCGCTTGCCTATCGCAGGGAGGAGCGAACTGACGGGGACGGCATCTTGCTCAAGGGTACCTCAGGGCAACCCAGGGGTTTGAACCCACAACCTTTTGAGGGCCAACTCCCTCACCACTAGGCCACCGCTGCCCCCAGATATTTCTATAATTAAAATTAAATTAAAATAGCACCTAGTCTTGATGTGTATTGTTGTATCCTAGTGTATTGTTAAAAAAAAAAAAAAAAAAAAAAAAATCATTTTGTGGAGCAGTTTTAAGTGTGAAGCCATCTTTCTGTCTAGAATTTGAAATCTAGCTTCCCCTCACAGATCAGGTCATGAACTAAAATGTTTCATTGGTCAGCACTTCCACGTCTTAAAGAATAATCACAGTTCCCAAAGATAGTAGATTTGTTTTTGAAAGCTTTGCTGTTGCCTTGATATTCCGACTTGGCCTTTAATCTTCCTGCACTTTGATTTGCTGTAGTTATCAGCAGTAATTATAGAAAAGATCACTAAACTCTATAGAATAGACCATACACAATAAGCCTGGTTCTAATCCCTTTTTCCCCACTTTAACTGAACCAAGACCCAGCACACCACATCCATATATTTCCATGAATTACATCTTAAGTATGAGGTGATATTATGAAAGTGCTGGTCCAGTTAACAAAACCACAACCTTCCAATCACGGGGCCTCGTCCATAACCACAGAGCCACCACTGCAGTCTTACTCTGCCATTTTCTTACCTCATATGAACAATAACGATACAATTTCATTCTGTACTCTTTTGTTCATTAAAACAATCGACAGAATACAATAAGCTTTCTCACTCTTTTTTAAAAAACATGTTTCAACAACAACTTAAGCTTTAATTTTTGGTTAACACTTTGCTTCTTATACTAAACAAATCCTTTCTGAACTTAATTTTTCTAGAAGTACGAGGGATTTGTGGGCCTAATTCGGCCTTGTGAATATTCACCTCTGAGAGTCACGACAGAGCTGTCAGTCCGTTCGTTGTTGTGCTGTGTTTTATTTGAGGACTCAGGGTTAGTTATTGGGTTATGCTTACATGGTGTGCTCGTATATTGTCTACTAATAAAGTCCTTGTCTGTGATCCTGACTCTGCATATATCTCCTGCCTCTTCATCCTCAGTTCATGGTCATTCTGTTATACTGTGGCAGAAGCAACATTGCTCTGTGAAGAGCAGTGCATTGTGAGGCACAGATGATCTTAAAAAAGCCACCAATTGTTTGGACGAGAAACGTGTGTCTTGCCAAATTCTATTGGTAGCTTTGACATGACAGTCCTTTATTGTGACATAATCAGATTTAGTACTGCCATAGCAACTGGCCAGCAGTGTGATGCATTCGGTCCAAAATATATCAGAAGTGTTTTAGTCCTGCTTTGAGAAACATCAAGCTTTAGTCTTCAGACATTGTCTTTCCAAAGTCTTGTCTCATATATGATTTAGTGATAGAAACAGATGTTTAAAAATAATAATAACATTCATTCATTCTCTGCTGCTTGTCCCAAGCGGGGTCACAGAGGGAGTGCTGGAGTCCATCCCAGCTCACACAGGCCGAAGGACAGGGGACACACCCTGGACAGGTCGCCAGCCCATCGCAGGGAGGAGCATGACGGGGACAGCACCTTGCTCAAGGGTACCTCAGGGTACCCCTATTGGGAAGGGGTTCGAACCCTGATCCTCTGATCATGAGGCACCAATGCCCTAACCACTAGGCCACCACTGCCCCAATAATAATAACAAAATCCACAAATTACAAATAAATAAATAAGAAAGAGAGCGGAATTTCTCTTTTGATGAAGTTTCTGAAGAAAGAAAGTTCTTTTGATGACGTTAGGAAGTTGGCCCCAGGATCAGAAGGACGTGGGTTTGAATCCCAGACCAGTAGGTTGCCCTGAGGTACCCTTGAGCAAGATAGCTCAATAGCTGCCCCCTGCTGCACCATGACTGTAAATGCAGAGGTCTAATTTCGTTGTGGTTCAGTGTGTGCTCTTCTCGAGGTTACTTCAGGGCAACCTACTGGTGAGGGAATCAAACCCACAATCTTCTGATACAGGGGCAACTCCTTAATCACTAGGCCACCGCTGCCCCAAACGCGCATCTGTCTTTGGAACGATAAAGTGAAATAGGAAGAAAGCTCATCACAGACAAACAAGCTTTAAGAAAAGTGAACAAGTCTTAGTGCAGTACATGGTGACACTGAAACTTTCTCACACACACACACACACATACACAAAGCATTCAAAGCTGACCATTTAAGATGTGTATCAAAAGTCACCTGAGGGGTCCAGAAGGACAGGATAATCTATTATTAACATTTACAAGATCTTTTCACACAGAAGGAACCTCATGGGCTCTGAAAGAACATCAAGCATAACTAGCTGCACATGGGATCTTGGTTAGTCTGTACTGCTGAGTTTTTGAGCTCATCTGTAGGAGAAGGTGATCAGAGGTGAGATGAAACTAAAAGACCAAACGCAGATGATTCATATTCAGTGTTTTACATGCTGCACTTCCTCTAATCAGGTGGATGTGTGGAATTTCTCTGTAAACGAGACAAAACGAGTCCAGTGAACTGATATTAAGATGATAAAAACACTTACAATCACTAATTAACCCCCTTAACGAGACCAATTAGTGCGGAGGAACTTCCAACACTCTGCCTCTAATTTTCCACCAATGAGATCAGGGGAGAGTGCGAACGCAGTCCCACTACCACAAATCATTCA
The DNA here is from genome assembly GCA_017165825.1 of Hepsetus odoe. Classification (NCBI taxonomy): domain Eukaryota; kingdom Metazoa; phylum Chordata; class Actinopteri; order Characiformes; family Hepsetidae; genus Hepsetus; species Hepsetus odoe. The sequence continues at coordinate 3,046 of JABMDN010000250.1, forward strand.
GTCGAGACTCCCACATTTGGGGAATACACAGGGGTCAGCACAGCCGAAGTCATTAGTCTAAAAACACTTATCTATTTTTATGTAAAAATAATATCAAATAAATATGTTAATGAAAAGGAGAGGAAGAAACAGAGTTTATGAAATCCCGCAGATCTTTTTAGGCTTGGCTGATCGCTTCCTGCTCATTTTCTAGTAAAAGTAACACGAGATGCTCGTGAGACACGGAAAACAACTGTCATTTAACATTATTTCTCGCAGGTTCACCTGATGTTTAACCGAGTAGATTTACCGTGTTGAAGGTGTTGTGGAAAAAATGTAGTTTGTATGACAACAGAAACCAAACCTTAAAAAAAGAAAGGAGAGAGTGTCTTTAATATATATGCTCTTAGCAAGATATAGTGGATGGTCAGATAAAATGAAGTAAAAGATCTTCCTGGTCAATTAATGGGCCCAAAGCCAACCATTGTCCGGTAGTTTGTGTAAGTAGAAAATGTATCGAATATATCTTTTCTCCATGGATGCACTTTGTGGAGCAGGGAGTCAACAGTAACACTGTCTGCCCCATAGAGTGTAACTCACTGAATACTTTACCATGAAAACTATTCACTCTTTCGTGTGCTGTATTATATTAAACACACTTGTGGGTATCATGAGAATCCTTTCCATCTCATTCTTAATCTACAGTCTGTCAAGAGTCAGTTTTCTTCAAACTCAGCAGAACTCTCTCATATAATCCACTAAAGAGTGAAACAGAAAGTAAAACACAAAGCTGGGCTCTAATGTGCTGCTTATTTTCCTCAGAACCCCCATTAGAGCAGGAACTTCTCTTTCAGTGATATAATATGATAGAAATACAGCAAGATTTTTAGATATTTATTGGGAAAGATTAAAAGAAAGAAAGAAACTAACAAAAAACAGACACAATTACAAAAGAAAGGAACAATTAAAATAAATAGATAAATAAATATATAAACATTATAAATGATAATACTAGAAAATCATCACAGTCATCACAATAATCATAGTCATGACAACGACATCATCACTATAATTACAGTCACCACAATCATATTAATCATGACAATATTTTCGGAAACATTTGATTCAAACTCATTGCTAACTTTAACTCTACACTGCGGAGAAGCACCAGTCAAAGGCCCATGTGGTACATGAGACTTTAAAACACATTTACATTTAGATTTATCAGACGCTCTTATCCAGAGTGTCTTCCATGTCCTGATTACAGGGACAGTCCCCCCCTGGAGACACTCAGGGTTAAGGGTCTTGTTCATGGAACCCAGTTGTGGTAGTACTAGAGGTGGGATTTGAACCTGGGACCTCTTGAGCCATAGGTCCATAGGCATAGGCAAAACACGACCACGATACACTGGATACATTTATAAATACAGTTTTTGCAGCAACGTAAACACGGGTCACATTTTCATCACAAATCTTCACTGAAGGTTATGGAAGTTCACCTCTTTGTTAATGAAAGTCACTGAAGGTGAGAGATAAGGTCTGATAACGGTCAGTGTCCATGTTGGTTATGAAAGAAGTGGACTGTGGATCACTTTTACAGTGGAGTGCGATGTTTATCCTCTTTCATTTGTTGATTTTTTTTCTTTTTCATCTTAAAGATGTGAGTGTAATGTACACAGTAAGTGTGCCCTCTTTAGTCTTTGCTTTTCCTCTTATTATTTGATCTGTTTCTTCTGTTGAGATGTTGAGATGTGGGCACTGTTCAGATTTTGATGTGGTGCACTTTTATTCGGTGAAGTGATCCGATAAACAGCGTCTGACCAGCATTTACTCAAATCAGTAACTTTCCTTTAAGAAATGAACAGCAAGATAGCAGTGGATCGAGGTGTTGCTTCATAGCAAGAAGCTGATACTCTTTCTTTCTATCTTTCTTTGTTTCTTTTTTTGTTTGTTTGTTTCTTTCTTTCTCTCTCCTTTTTTCCCACACAGTGCAGATTTGGGGACCTTTGTTTTCCTGCTCTTCAGATGATGATCCTGAACCAAGAGTGTTTGTTGAATCACTGCAGCTGGAAATTACAGTCTGCCTTAAAAGACAATCATGTGACAAAATTAGGACACCCTATTAAATATTCAGTTCTTAATTAAGAAATATTCACATATTGTTGTCTAATCTTGTTTTTACAGACCTGGTCATGCTGGCAGTAGTTTTGGAAGTCCTCCAGTTGTAGATTATTTTCCGGACAGTGGAATGGCTGATTGCAAATTCTTTTAAGACCTTTTTAAATCACTTACCAGACTTGTAAGCTGCTACAATCTTTCTGAATGCCTCAGAAGCTCTTTTGATCTCACCATGGTGTTTACTCTCACCTCAACAGTCAGGAGCACCAGACTAAATTTCTGAGGTTTAAAAGGTCAAACCTCCTTCAAAATGCTGAGTAACGATGTTTTAATCATGTTACCTGATGTGCTACACCTATGTGTGATTTGAGCTGCTTTAATTGGGAATAAAAGTGGGGCTGTCCTAATTTATGCCTCAACAGAAATCACATTTTTGTAGAATTACATTTTACAGAAACATTTGAAAAGTATTGGATGTTGGATTAAACATCCAATAATGTCCAAGAATGTTATATAAATACATAGGGTTCAAAGGGTGTCCTAATTTTTTCATCAATACAGTCAATGACTGTAAGAGTCTCAGTCAGTGTCCAGATTCCACTTTATGGAGAGTTTGAAGAGTGTAGTGTGATCTATGTGTCTTTTCCACCGCAATGATAAAAGACCAGGCTATAATCAGGAGCAGGACGCTTGTAGTCTGTCTGGAAAAATGAGAACGGCGTTAAGTTCTGGCAGCAGAAGCACTCGGCACGTCTGCGCTTGAACATCAGCATGTCTACGCTCAGGGATCTTACATGAAAGTAAACATCACAGCTCATCCAGAAATCCTGGAGGGTTACAGTGATGTAAAAATAAAACGGGAGATTTACAAAGAGGGAGGTAACAGAATTACAACGTGTCTTTACTTCTTTGCTAAGGTTAAGCAAACTCAGGAAACTTACAGTCCTTCAAGTTTTATTATATTTTATAATGAAAAGAACAACCCTGGAGAAAGTAAAAGCTTGGATGTTTTCCATCATTTCTGTAAAGTGTTGACTCAGGTGCTGTTCTTTCTGTCACTGGACTCAGAAATGATTGATCAGGATAATATACCCTCATTTATAGACAACCGTCAGATCAAGAACCAGCTTCTAATTTTAGTCGTTATCTGTCTCATTGTTTCAAAGAAATTAATTGAGGCACAAGTGTTTTTAGCTAAACATGGGGGCAGATTTGTTGTTTTTGTTGGTCTTATTAAACATTTAATAAGTGATTGCGGAAGACGTTTGGACAGCAGAGATGTATATTCAGGCTACCTCCCTGTTTATTTGTGACAGAGTATTAACTGTGTCTGAGCAGCAGAACAGAAGATACAGAGAACTAGATCTTCTCCTTTAGTTTAACACTGGGGAACAAACCCTGAAGCAAAACTTGCCCACACTTGCTTCAAGTTCAGCCGCTTTGTAGACATTAAAGTGAAAGAAAACACTGTGGTAAGAAAGATCCATCCATTTTCTGCCACTTGTCCCAAATGCTCAAGGGTACCCCAGGGCAGCCCATTGGGAAGGGGTTCGAACCCCCGATCCTCCAATCATGTGGCCAACTCCCTAACCACTAGGCCACCACGTAAGAAAGATGGGTGTAACCCAATTCTGTTCCAAGGGCGTGACCTCCGTAGGTGAGGCCTTCAGAAACTCGAGGACAAACTGTGACACAAGCAGAACATTAAATGGGACAGTCCTATGTCACTCCAGTTGCCTAGCAACCTTGAATGAAGCAACCAATGATAGGACTATCAACAACAACAGACTACAGAAAATCAGAGACAGATTGGCTTTATACATTTTAACGCATCTTTATTTTCCAGGTGAAGTTATTTTCAACAATTAACAAACAACTAATTGTTATAATAATGTCAATTATAATTCTTGATCTTCTTCTTCTTCTTCTTCTTCTTCTTCTTCTTCTTCTTCGTATTATTATTATTATTATTACTGCAATGGGCTGGCGACCTGTCCAGGGTGTGTCCCCCATCCTTCGCCCTGTGTGAGCTGGGATGGACTCCAGCACTCCCCTGTGACCCCGTTTGGGACAAGCGGCAGAAAATGGATGGATTGATTATTATTATCCCTTATAATATTTAATTTATTATTTAATCATTATTTAATCCCCAAGGACGGATTTGCTGTGAAACAAGACAAAATAAAATAATTTTCTTCTTCCTCTTACAAACACTTTTCTGTGTTGATTCTGATTGATTCTTTTGGCTTTGTGCCAGTCATTTAACTGACACAGATTAACTGATAGTACAAGAAAACCTGAGCCTCAAAACTGAAACCAGAGTGTGAGATATAAAGCTGATCTCAGCTCTTAAGGTGGGATTTCTAATCTATTGGAGACACTGTGAGCTTTAGAAATAGTTTTGGGAGAGCTGAGCACTTTCTTCAAACAAAACTCTTACAGCGGTACCGTGATCTTCAACATCTTTCTGGTCATTTTAGATAAAGTTGTTGAGGAGAACTTTGTGTGTCCTTGTGAGAAGATATTTATAAAGGTATTTTTTTGGTGTTACCTACTGGTGCCCATGTTCACTGCTTTTGTATTTGGACTGTACGTTCAGAGATTTGAGTGTTATGGCAGTGGACAATGTGACAAGAAATGTTGGGGAAATTTTGTGAAATTCCTGGCCTGTACGCTCCCATCTTTTGTTTGGTTGGCCATGTTCTTCTGTGATGGGAGATATTTGGCTTGTCTGGAAACTGCGTTAAAATCGAACCATGCTGACAGTGAAGGGAATTCTAATTGGGAATGGTGTACCAAAAAGCGAAACCTTGAAGAGTACCTTGCTGAGAAATCCTTTTTCAAATCTAAGGTAAGTTCCTAACACTTAATTATAACAGATCATAATCTGAAATAGTGCTGCACCATCTAGAACCAGGAGAACCCTTTCATTTACCTGTTTAGTGTTACTGGTTATGTGCATACACCTGCTGGAACAATATAGTGATTTTTTAGAAGCACAGGTAGTCTGACTGTAGGACCACAAACCTGGACCACAAGTTTGACTCATTGGGGCTTATAAAGTTAGACCCAATGAGCAGCAGAGCATTGGCAATTTTTTGATTTTTGGGTTTTGTGCTTTTTTGGTTTTTGGTGTTTATGTTTGTGGACTTCCTGGGTTCCTGTGGTTCTAGAGTTTTTCATTTATTTCTAATAAAGTGGAACACAATATCTGATGGAAAAGAGATCCATCAGAACTAGCCAACATTCTTCCATTGCTCCATGTTCCAGTTCAGATGTCCATTGTAGGACCATTGAATGGTGAACCATTCTGCAGCCCCATACACAGCTGCACTTTTTTCTGATACCTTTCTATCAGAACTAGAACTTTTCCAGATCTTTGTGCTGCAGCAGCTCTTTTGTTTGAGGTTAGTGAACCCATTGGCCTGTGGCCAGTTTATCTGTTTTCTCTATCTTGGAGAACTTTCTTTGGTATCCTGCACAGCATGAACACTCCACAAACCTGCTGTGCTGGAGATGTTCAGACTGAATAATCTATCCATCACAGCTTGTCCTTCAGATCCTTATGCTCATTACTTTTCTTGCTTCCAACATCAACTTCAACTGACTGTTCACTTACTGCCCAACATCTCGCTCGACTCCCAGGAGACACAACAATATCTTCACTGTTCATTTGTGGAGTTTTCATGTTGTAGCTGATAACAGATTTTTTTTAAAAAACAGAGTTTTTAGCAGTGAGGCACAGCTCAGTAATTTACTCTTATATGCAGGAGTTCATTTGAAGCAGTCTCTTCAATGCATCCACATCTTTGGACCTTTTCCTTTGAGTCTTTTTTAGTTTAATTTTTTAGTGTGTCTTGCTTTTGGCTCCAAGCTCATTAGAAAAATGAGCTTCATTTTTATATTTACTTGCATACTTTGCATTGCTGGGCTCTTTCAAACACCTCTCTGATTTCCACTGGTGTATTTTCTATTTTTCTTCTTTTTTGGAGATTTTATTTCCGTTCAATAATTCTCATGAAGATTTTAGTCCTGACGCTACTGCACCCAAAACTCCTCTTGTGATGATGATAGTAAACTGTATCCAGGCTGTTCACATTTCTTCTTCTTGTATGTTTTTAACCCTGTTGTTTGTTTGCAGTACCCCTGCTGCTCGGCCTACCACCAGTCCTGTGTCTCCTCCCACTGCAAAGACTGCTGCAATGATCATAATCGGGAGTGCTGCTCAGATCATAGAAATACAAGCTGCTTAGTCCATCTGACTCAACAGCAAAATTTAACAACCGTCCCAAATGAAAATTTAGCAGCAGGAGTTGTCCCATTAATAATCCCAAATGTAAATTTAGCAGCAGAAGTTGTCCCATCAACCGTCCCAAATGAAAATTTAGCAGCAGGAGTGGTCCCAACAACCAATCAAAGATCCTCTAATGAGAGCCATTCCCTTCACCTTCAGCAGGTAATTTCATCCAGAGGAGAAAACTCATCAAAATATTTCCACCGACCCTGTAATAAGAATGAAAACTGTCCATGTCTCTGTCACATAAGCTGTGAATGTAAGTGTCACAATTTAGTACCTTAAAACCTCTGATACGGTCCCCTCCTCCATCACTGATTCTGTCTTTAGGACAGTCTGTCCTCTCGGGACTAAAACATTGGTCTTGATTAAAACAGTACATGGATGTGCAGTCGTGTTGCTGGTTTCCGTTTCTCAGCAGGCTGAGGAAGAATTATGGAGCTGGAACTAAATAAAGAGTACGGTTATAAATGTGTTTATATTTTTAAAAAGCCAGTTCCTGTTCCTCTTATCTTGATACTTTTGCATTTTAAAAACTGCTTTGAATTGTTTTATTTGAATGGTTTCATTTTACCAACTTTGTACATTTTTCTTTTCAAACATTTTTAATGTACTTTTTGTTTTTGCTTGATAATTTTCTTGCTTGAATCTTCCTAAAATATCATTATTCTTCATTTTCATATTCCTTTGTTATTTTTCATATTCCTAAAGTAAACGCAGGATTGAAAAATAAATGTCTGTGCAGCTGATCTAGTTGATTAGTTAGTTTAAACTCTTCCAGGAGGAACTGATTTAAGGATTTAATCAAACTGAAACAAAAGTTGTGTCTCGAACTGATTTTTGTCATTTCCACAACGACACTGTGGCTCTTACTGCATCCAGTTCCAAATACAACCAGCATTAATTTTATAGCAATAGAGTGTATAGAAGTAATTATTGTTGTGTGCACCTGAACTGGGAAAGAGGGAGACACCTGAGCAGGATTGCAGGAATGTTTAGTCTGCCTCCAGCTGAGAGAACAGCTCAGACTGACCAGGAATATGAACAATAATATAATACTTTATTATTGAGACACCCAAACACCACAGCCTTAAAGGTTACTACATTCCTACAGATGACTGGTTTTGGAGTTCTCGCTGGGATTTCCCTCATTGTCTTTGGGTATAAAATCTTCTGGAGGTGTTTCATGTTTTAAGAAGTGCAGCGAGTGCTGTAGTTGCCATCAGTGCTTTAACTGCTGTAAATGCCAAGATGTCACTGAAGAGGTGAGTTTCTAATTCTTCACTGCACATATGAAGTTGAAGTGTATGACGCTAGACTCCAGCTGAGTTTGCTAAGTAAAGTTTAAGGGTTAAAACAGTAGGTCTTTGATTTATACTCACATTAATAATTGACGAAGAACATGTTAACATAAAAAAGAAAAAAAAAACTAAAGAAAGAAGAACTATCACCATAGTGACTGGTTGGGTAGTGTACACAATATGTGATCACAGAACACTCTTCAGCCATTTCATTAAACCATTTGTGGACTCTCCATGTCCCTCTGAAGGTGAGCTGTGGTTGCAGGTCCTTTAAGTCCTGTCAGTCGAGAGATGGGTCCATGAATTGTACCAGCTTGTCCAGCACATCTTACAGATGCTTGATGGCACTTAGATTTTTACAGTCAGTTCCTGAACAGTGTTTGTGTGAGAGACCATCTGTGCTCACTTGACCATTAAGTTTGACTCATTGGGGCTTATAAAGTTAGACCCAATGAGAAGCAGAGTATTGGCAATTTTTTTGATTTTTGGGTTTTGTGCTTTCTTGGTTTTTGGTGTTTATGTTTGTGGACTTCCTGGGTTCCTGTGGTTCTAGAGTTTTTCATTTATTTCTAATACAGTGGAACACAATATCCTTGGCTACGCAAGGCTGGAAAAGAGATCCATCAGAACTAGCCAACCTTCTTCCATTGCTCCATGTTCCAGTTCAGATGTCCATTGTAGGACCATTCGATGGTGGACCATTCTGCAGCCCCATACACAGCTGCACTTTTTCTGATTAATCTTTCTATCAGAACTAGAACTTCTTTCCAGATCTTTGTGCTGCAAGCAGCTCTTTTTGTTTGAGGTTATACCCATTGGCCTGTGGCTGGTTTATCTGTTTTCTCTATCTTGGAGAACTTTCTTTGCTATCCTACACACCATGAACACTCTACAAACCTGCTGTGCTGGAGATGCTCTGACCGAATAATCTATCCATCACAGCTTGTCCTTCAGACCCTTACGCTCATCACTTTTCTTGCTTCCAACATCAACTTCAACTGACTGTTCACTTACTGCCCAACATTTCGCCCAGGAGACACAACAATATCTTCACTGTTCATTTGTGGAGTTTTCATGTTGTAGCTGATAACAGATTTTTTTAAAAAACAGTATTTAGCAGTGAGGCACAGCTCAGTAATTTACTCTTATATGCAGGAGTTCATTTGAAGCAGTCTCTTCAATGCATCCACATCTTTGGACCTTTTCCTTTGAGTCTTTTTTAGTTTAATTTTTTAGTGTGTTCATTTGGCCTTAAGCTCATTAGAAAAATGAGCCTATTTTTATATTTACTTGCATACTTTGCATTGCTGGGCTCTTTCAAACACCTCTGATTTCCACTATGTATTTTTCTATTTTTCTCTTTTTGGAGACTTTATTTCCGCTCAATAATTCCTTTCATGAAGATTTAAACCGACGCTTACTGCACCCAACTCTTGTGATGATGATAGCAACCTGTATCCAGGCTGTTCACATTTTGACCTGCTTCTACTTGTATGTGTTTAACCCTTTTGTTTGTTTGCAGTACCCCTGCTGCTCCGCCTACCACCAGTCCTGTGGCTCCTCCCACTGTAAAGACTGCTGCACTGATCATAATCGGGAGTGCTGCTCAGATCATAGGAAATACAAGTTTTTAGTCCATCTGACTCAACAGCAAAATTTAACAACCGTCCCAAATGAAAATTTAGCAGCAGGAGTTGTCCCATTAATAATCCCAAATGTAAATTTAGCAGCAGAAGTTGTCCCATCAACCGTCCCAAATGAAAATTTAGCAGCAGGAGTGGTCCCAACAACCAATCAAAGATCCTCTAATGAGAGCCATTCCCTTCACCTTCAGCAGGTAATTTCATCCAGAGGAGAAAACTCATCAAAATATTTCCACCGGACTTTGTACAAGAATGAAAACTGTCCATGTTCTGTCACATAAGCGTGAATGGGTGTCACAATTTAGTACCTTAAACCCTGATACGGTCCTCCTCCATCACTGATTCTGTCTTTTAGGACAGTTCATCCTCTCGACTAAAACATTGGTCTTGATTAAAACAGTACATGGATGTGCAGTCAGTTGTTGGTTTCCAAGCTTCTACAGGCTGAGGAAGAATTATGGAGCTGGAACTAAATAAAGAGTACGGTTATAAATGTGTTTATATTTTTAAAAAGCCAGTTCCTGTTCCTCTTATCTTGATACTTTTGCATTTTAAAAACTGCTTTGAATTGTTTTATTTGAATGGTTTCATTTTACCAACTTTGTACATTTTTCTTTTCAAACATTTTTAATGTACTTTTTGTTTTTGCTTGATAATTTTCTTGCTTGAATCTTTAAAATATCATTATTCTTCATTTTCATATTCCTTTGTTATTTTTCATATTCCTAAAGTAAACGCAGGATTGAAAAATAAATGTCTGTGCAGCTGATCTAGTTGATTAGTTAGTTTAAACTCTTCCAGGAGGAACTGATTTAAGGATTTAATCAAACTGAAACAAAAGTTGTGTCTCGAACTGATTTTTGTCATTTCCACAACGACACTGTGGCTCTTACTGCATCCAGTTCCAAATACAACCAGCATTAATTTTATAGCAATAGAGTGTATAGAAGTAATTATTGTTGTGTGCACCTGAACTGGGAAAGAGGGAGACACCTGAGCAGGATTGCAGGAATGTTTAGTCTGCCTCCAGCTGAGAGAACAGCTCAGACTGACCAGGAATATGAACAATAATATAATACTTTATTATTGAGACACCCAAACACCACAGCCTTAAAAGGTTACTACACGTTACCACATTGTGGGAAAAGGAACAAACACAGAGACATCCAGACTAGAAGGCGAAACACACACTAAACCCGGAACGATGATACTGCGATCTTCCTGATAAACTGACACAGAGATTAGCACGGGAGTACATTACTAACAGCTAACCGCTAACACATACAGCATAGAAGGGTTGAACATACACATAGACAAGGAAATCATCATAACTGCAGTTCACATGAAAACAGACAAGCTGTACTCATCTGAGTTCAGTGTTAGTAGGTTTTCTTTCAGAGAAAATCCAGGATGCACCACACGGGGAACCAAAACTCCAACACACCCACTAAACATTGTAACATTCTATATATTCCCTCCTGCTGCTGAGGTTCCACCAATAGTTCCGCTTTGGTGATAATTACAGCAATTTGGCCTTCAGGTGCAATGGCTCACGACAATTATAGAGTGTATAGAAGTGAAAATTCTATACAGTGTAAAGAAGTGATTATTATAAGTACAGAGTGTATAGAAGTGATAATTAATAGTATAGAGTATGTAGAAATGATTATATTATTAGTAAAGAGCAGAAGTGGGTAATTCATTTGTCTGAGGGGCCACATGAAAAACTAGGACTGTTATGGAGGGCCTGTTACAAGTTAAACTCAATTCCGCTTAAAATAAATGTTTTCTGAATAAAAAGCAGTAAGTTGTATCATTTTGATAAAATACTGGTAAAACTTCATGTCAAAACAGTAAGAAAATGTAAAGGAGGCACAATTTAAAACACTAAATATTATTTATTCAACATTCACAAACAGTTGTAAAAATGATGCATATATTTGAATTAATTGGAAATACGTACAAAGTGCTTGTCATTTTGTTTGCAGTCTATTTGCCTCATTTGCTGTGTTTCAGTTCCTTTTTATATTCATTGAGAGAACTCTGGCCTCTGTTGGGCTTGAAGGAGTGCACTGAAGTCAGGTTGAATGTAGAGTAGAGTAGTAGAGTAGAGTAGAGTAATTCTTTATTATCCTACCTAATAGGAAATTTTACAAGCATAGGCTCTACATGAAAGTGACAGGTGTAAAAAGAATAGAAAAGATATATCAAGTCAAGTCAAGATAAGTAGGATTTTATTGTCATTTCAGCCATATACACAGTACACACAGTAAAAATCATAAAAAGTAACACAAAGGTGCTTAAAGTTCAACATCATCTTCCAGTTTGTTCTAAACTGGTTCAGGGACAAGCACTGCACAAGCACGCCCAGCACTTGTGTCCTCTAAGACAAATTATGATCAAAGAAAATAAAAGTCCAGTATTGATGCTCTTTAAAGCGAAGTGTATCCGAGAGCAGCCAGTAAACTGTAGAACTCAGAATTAGACAGGTGGACGTTTTTACACGTCCTCGTTTGTGTCTCTGTGTCTCGTCTGGAACAGGTCAGTTTTCCTCCAGACTGGGGTCGTTGTGCTTGTACATTTCATATTAAATTTAAATGTATTAATGCTCAAATGTAACTTCTCTGATTCCATTATTGTAAGAACTGATTCCGCCAGGGGGAGCCAGTCAGCTTCAGTGAAGCGGGCTTTAGTGAGGAGCGGAAACGAGGAAGAAGGAAGAACGAGGAAAAAGACAGAATATATGAGTGTGAATGAAAGGGAGGAAAGTGGAGTGGTTAGGATACAGGGAGTAGAGATGATAAAGGTAGAGGAGTTTAAATACTTGGGGATCAACAGTTCAGGAGTCACGGCGAGTGTGAAGAGAGAGGTGAAGAAGATTATTTGATGGTGAAGATGCAGAGGACCGGAAGAAATAGAGACAGTTGATCCATTGTGGCAACCCTTTACACGCCTCGCTTGTGCCCTGTGTCTGCTCTGGAACAGGTCAGAGTTTCCTCCAGACTGGGGGTCGTTGTTGCTTGTACATTTCATATTAAATTTAAAATGTATTAATGCTCAAATGTAACTTCTGATTCCATTATTAAGAACTGAATTCCGCTTAGGGAGCTAGTTAGTTTCAGTAGTTGTGGCTTTAGTGAGGAGCGGAAACGAGGAAGAAGTTCCGAACGCTTCCAGTCCCATTAACAGGACAAGCACCTGGAGAGACAATGCTGATTGTTTTCAATTTTTCTTTGGTAATTTGGTAAAACAATCCCCAGTTTCTCTCTTCCTCTCTTTACTACAGGCCGTATTTTACCCTGAAGAAATTTCTCTTTGTGTTTTTTTTGGTGCTTCACTTCCATCTCCAGCAGTCACAAATGCTGACCAAAGAGAGTTATATACATATATTTCTGTGTATAGCATATAGAGACAGTTTATATAGCATATAGTGTATATAGAGACAGTTTATATTAGATTTACATTATACATTATATTAGATGTCCCCCTGGAGACACTCAGGGTTAAGGGTCTTGTTCAGGGACCCTCTGGTGGTAGTGTCAGAGGTGGGATTCAAACCTGGGACCTCTTGAGCCATTGGTCCATAGGCATGTACCCACCACTAGACCACTGCCACTGCCATTTATATAGTATATGTGTAGCAGGTACACTGTATATAGTATAGTATATAGTCCAGTTTATATATGTGAAGAGTTTGACCAGGATTGTTTAACACAATCTGGAAAGTGAGAGGATGCCTGAGGAATGGAGAGATGAAGTGTACTGGCACCGATCTTCAAAGAATAAAGGTGATACAGAGCAGGGAAGTTAGGTTAAGAAAAGAGGAGGTTAAGTGGAACAGCAGTATGGTTGTATGCCACAAAAGAGCACTCACAGATGTAATGTTGTTTCAAGGGTGTTGATGGAGAAGTACAGAGAACGTCAGAAGGCGCTGCATTGTGCCTTTGTGGACTTGGAAAAAACATATGACAGAGTGCCTAGAGGGGAGTTGTGGTTTTGTATGAGGAAGTCTAGTGTTACAGAAAATTATGTGAGAGTAGTTCAGGATATATATGATGGCAGGTGTTAATATGGTGAGATCTGGGTATGGGAGGACGGATGCATTTAAGGTAGTGGTTGGATTACATCAAGGATCAGCTACTGAGCCCATTCTTGTTTGTAATAGTAATGGACAGGTTGACAAACGAGGTTAGACAGGAGTCTCCATGGACAATGATGTTTGCTGATGATATTGTGATTTGTAGTGAGAGTAGGGAGTAGCTTGAGGAGAACCTGGAGAGATGGGAGATCTGCTCGGAGAGGAGTAGAGTAAATAAAAGTGGAGTAGGCAAAGACAGAATATATGAGGAATGGAAAGGAGAGTGGAGTGGTTAGGATGCAGGGAGTAGAGGTGACAAAGGTAGAGGAGTTTAAATACTTGGGATCAACAGTTCAGAGTCAACGGCAGTGTGGAAGAGAGGTGAAGAAGATAGTGCAGGCAGGTTGGAATGGGTGGAGAAGAGTATTGGAGGATTTGTGACAGACACGCATTCTTCAGCTAGAGTAAAAGGGAAGGTTTACAGGACAATAGTGAGACCAGCTATGTTGTATGGGTTGGAGACGGTGGCACTGATGAAAAGGAAGGAGGTGGAGCTGGAAGAGTCAGAGTTAAAGATGCTGAGATTTTTGTTGGGTGACGAGGATGGACAGGATTAGAAATTAATATATTAGAGGGACAGCTCAGGTTAGACATCTTGGAGACAAAGTTAATGAAGCAAAGTTGCATTGGTGAGTTGAGTTATATATTGAAGGGGCATGTTAAAGATGGAGCTGCCAGGAAAAAGTCAAAGAGAAAGACCAAAGAGGAGGTTTATGGACGTGGTGAGAGAGGACATGCAGGTGGTTGGTTTGATGGAGAAGATGCAGAGGACCGGAAGAAATGGAGACGGTTGATCCGGCTAGGCGACTTCTAAACGGAGCAGTTGAAAGAAAAGTGTTTATAGACAGTTTATATTGTACATAGTGTATATAGTACAGTGTATAATAAGTGTATTTATCTTAGTTGAGTAATATATACTGTACATAGTACAGTGTGTATAGTATATAGTATGTATAGGCATTATATGATAGTATATAGTGTATAAAGAGACAGTTCATATAGTATATAGGGTATATAATCCACAGTTTAGTTAGTACAGAGTGTATATAGTACAGCTTCTATATGGTATATAATGTTTGTAGACACATATAGTGTATATAGACACAGTTTATATAGTGTATGGGGTGTATGTAGACTATTTACATAGTAAATAGTGTATATAGTAAAGTGTATATAATATATAGTGCTTATATGAGAGTTTATATGATATATACTGTATATAGTACAGTTTATATAGTATATAGTGTGTATAGGCAGTATATAATAGTATATAGTGTATATCGAGACAGTTATACTATTGTATAATGTTTGTAGAGACAGTTTATATATTATATAGTGTATATAGTGCAGTTTATATAGTATATTTTGTGTATAGAGACCATTTAAATTGTATATAGTGTGTTGAGAGACCGTTTAAATAGTAGACAGTGTTTATGGTACAGTTTATTCAGAGTATATGCAAGTTCATTCAGTATAAAGTATATATAGACAGTTTATATAGTGTGTAGTGTATATAGACAGTTTATATAGTATATAGTGTATAGTGTATATAGACAGTTTTTTATAGTGTATATACCGTTTATATAGTATATTGTGTATATTGTACAGTTTATATAGTGTTATATAATAATCCCGGGGTACAAACCTTGGTGCTAAAGTCTTTAAAAAGTCTTCATCCAACTACTTTCATTAGAAGACTTGTACATGAGCATCACAAGTGTGATTGCTCTAAATAAAACTCTCCAAATACTACAGTCTTCCAGCGACTCTCCAAACAACGCTACGTGAGCTCAGCGTGCTGAGAAGACCAGGCCTTCAGTCCCCGAGATCGCCTGCTATACCTGGCCCACTGAGAGGACGAAAGCGGTGTGAGAGGAAACAGAAATGTGGCAAGCGTTGGGATCTTTTTTCCAGATAACCATGATCAATATCCGATATCCGAGTGAGCGCATAAGCATTTAATTCAATTCACTGCAATTTTATTTTTTCCAAATTTTAGACATGCTGATTTTTACTATGAACGTATTATTGACAAGGTTTGTTCCTAGTCAGTCTTGACCTTGTCTTTTGTTGCCAGACACGCTCCTGGCTGCTTTAAAGGCAGTTCTGCTCCTGTCCCACTATTCTGTCTTCAGTTTAAAGGTCCTGTGTGTTTTGATGAACAGTACGGAAGAAGAGTCATTCTGTACTCTCTAATACACAGGAGATGGGAAGTTTGTGAAATGTGATCATACATAAACTAACAAGATTAATAAATGGACTTTGAGGTTCTGCAGTTGACAAGAACAGATGCTTGTTCTCACTCCACAACTGTTTCAGTCTGCAAAACAGTCTGAGCTTTGAAATCTCTTTCATTTTCACCCTAAGAGTTTCAATGTGCTGAGATGATCAGCCTCTCTGAATGTTTAGATCCTTCATTCTATACCCTGGGCTTAGAGCAGGATGCAGAACCAACCTGATCTTGGCAGGAACTTGTAGCTTTATTATGAGTGACTGGTGTGTGAAAAGAAAAGTGAAGTAGTGTCACAGTACAGCCAACACAACAAAAATGCAGGGAACCTCAGGACAACCTACTGGTCTGGGATTTGAACCCACGACCTTCCAGTCCTGGGGTCAGTCCTCAACACTAGACCACCGCTGCACCTACATTCATTTTGAAATACTTTTCATTTGGGACACTTTAAGAAGTTTGGACGTAGATTTAGAGGCACTGAACTTTCTAAACTAAATTATAAACCAATACAAGAAATATCTTAACAGAGAACTTATAAATATAAAACAAGAGTCACAAGCACAGTAAATAAGATTTAAGACCAAGATGTGCAACAGCAGCAGCAAGGTACCATCCCTATCACTGCTCCCCGACAAAATGTTTCATTATGAATTTGTTTAGAAGCAGATCTGCTGCTCCCAGTGAGCTGCCCTGTAGTTCTCTCTGAGGATGAGCTCCCTGAGACCATGGGCACCAGAAGACAGCAGAGCACCTTAGTGAGTAGTGATCCTTTATAGATTCCATAACTGTGACATCTGGACAATGGTCAGACGTTCTGCTGGCTTCACAAAACAGATGTCCAGACACCTCTGAAGACCTAAGAGGAAACACCATAAGACACCATAAGAGTGCTCCTGGACAACATGGCAGCTGCAAGTCTGGCTGAGAAACTCACTAAATCTGAATAAAGTTGGACGTCAAACATCTAAAAACACATTTTAACTCATAGATGAACCCCAGCTGCATGATATCACACTGTACACTTATTATCTGGGTGATGCTGCAAGCTATGAAGATATACTTTTTGTACTGAAGGGAGCACTGTGCTGCTCCAGTGAGATGATTGTTTAATGATACACTCAACTCTGAATGTCTTCCACCGATCCAGTACATTGTTTACTTGTTAGTCAATCCCATGATGCCTCACATTGAGAGTATGGACCAATCATGGGCATTGTTTCTGACTGGGTTTGGTTTGATCTAAATAATCAGACAGTAGCCCCTCCTCCCGTCTATAGATCTATACTATCCAAATGAACAAGAGTCTAAATGGGATAAATCCCCTGATCAGAGTCCAGAGGGGTGACAGATCCTTCTTATTTCAGAAAAAAACAAGGGATCAGGGAAACTGGAAACTACCAAAGTTGCTGTACAGCTCATCCTTTCTAGTTACAGTTGGAATGAAAAAAGAAATCTGTGGGTTAGTTTCTGACCAATTCTTACTGGGAATTTGTTTTGAAGCAAATCTGCCACTCCCAGCGAGCTGCCCTCTAGCTCATTCTGAGGTTGAGCTCCTGGAGATGCAGCAGGATGTTGTCAAGAAGACAGTAGATCACTTTATCACGGTTGCAGCGGCACAGGAGAACACTGTTCTAGAACAGACAGTCCTCACCAACTCCCGTCCACCAGGTGAGAAACAGAATAGACATCTTTTTGCCAAACGTGGACAAATGATGAGGATGAGGCAGAGAAAAGAGAACCGGGGTGGGACGTGGCTTAGTAACAACTAACAAGTGTAGTATACTGCACCCTATAGAGGGTAGAACTTTGTGTCAGATGGGGTAACTGTGTGTCAGCAGAAAGATAGATAGGGCTAATGGCCATGGGGTAACTGTGTGTCAACAGAAGGACAGATGGGGTAAATGGGTCAGATGGGTCAACTGTGTGTCAGCAGAGGGGAAGAGGGGGTAACTGTGTGTCAGTAGAGGGTCAGATGGGGTAACTGTGTGTCAGAAGAAGGACAGATTGTGTAACTGTATCAGTAGAGCCGTATAGTGGGTCAAATGATAACTCCGCTAGTAGTGTGATGGATTAAGATTGGATGATGAGGACATTTGGGTGGACGTGAACTCATTGTGTAACTGCACTTTAACATCTTTAAAAGGAAACTCAAAACAGCAGGAAGATGTAGACAAGATCCCTGCTGTACTTGAGGAACCGAGTGTGATGGTTGTAGTGGCAGAAGAGAACGCTGTTTAGTACAGATGTCCTTGCCGACTGTTGTCCACCAGGTGAGAAACAGAAAACTCTTTAAGCCAAACGTTGACAAATGTCAGTAGAGGGTCAGATGGGTTAACTGTGTCAGTTGAAAGTCAGATGGGTTAACTGTGTCAGCAGAAAGTCAGATGGTGTAACTGTGTCAGTAGAAAGTCAGATGGTGTAACTGTGCCGCAGGAAAGTCAGATGGTAACTTTGTCAGTAGAAAGTCAGATGGAAGTTAATCATTGCAGAAAGCCAGATGGTGTAATTGTGTCAGTAGAAAGTCAGATGGGTTAACTGTGTCAGTAGAAAGTCAGATGTGTTAACTGTGTCAGTAGAAAGTCAGATGGTGTAATTGTGTCAGTAGAAAGTCAGATGGGTTAACTGTGTCAGTAGAAAGTCAGATGGGTTAACTGTGTCAGTAGAAAGTCAGATGGGTAAACTGTGTCAGTGGAAAGTCAGATGGTGTAACTGTGTCAGTAGAGTCATGGTTAACTGTGTCAGTAGAAAGTCAGATGGTGTAACTGTGTCAGTAGAAAGATAGATAGGGTTACTTGGTCAGATGGGGTAACTGTGTGTCAACAGAAGGACAGATGGGGTAAATGGGTCAGATGGGTCAACTGTGTGTCAGCAGATGGGAAGAGGGGGTAACTGTGTGTCAGTAGAGGGTCAGATGGGGTAACTGTGTGTCAGAAGAAGGACAGATTGTGTAACTGTATCAGTAGAGTCAGAGTAGGGTCAAATGGGATAACTCATTGCAGTGTGATGGATTAAGATTGATGATGAGGACGTAGTCCTCAGTGGACGCGGTCCTTCTGACAGTAACTGCTGACACTTTTTAACATCTTTTAAAAGGAAACTCAAAACAGCAGGGAAGATGCAGACAGATCCGCCAGTCACTTGAGGAACCGAGTGTGATGGTTGCAGTGGTAGAAGAGAACGCTCAGCCCTAGCACAGACGGTCCCGGCCGACTGCTGTCCACCAGGCAGAAACAAAAGACCTCTTGGCCAAAATCGTTGACAACTATCAGTAGAGGGTCAGATGGGTTAACTGTGTCAGTTGAAAGTCAGATGGGTTAACTGTGTCAGTAGAAAGTAAGATGGTGTAACTGTGTCAGCAAAAGTCAGATGGTGTAACTTTCTCAGTGAGTCAGATACACCAAAGGCAGAAAGCCAGATGGTGTAATTCAAAGCCAGAAGAAAGTCAGATGGGTTAACTGCAAGCTGCAGAAAGTCAGATGGTGTAACTGGGTGTCAGAAAGTCAGATGGGTTAACTGTCAGTGGGAAAGTCAGATGGTGTAACGTGTGTCAGCAGAAAGTCAGACAAGCACTGTGTCAGTAGAAAGTCAGATGGTGTAACTGTGTTGCAGAAAGTCAGATGGTGTAACTGTGTCAGTAGAGGGTCAGATGGGTTAACTGTGTCAGTAGAAAGTCAGATGGGTTAACTGTGTCAGTAGAGGGTCAGATGGGTTGACTGTGTCAGTAGAAAGTCAGATGGTGTAACTGTGTCAAGAGAAAGCCAGACAAGCAACTAAAAGTCAAAAGTAGAGGGGTCAAATGGGGTAATATGATATTACAAAACTGATATCATGTTAACTTAGTATGATGTTTAATTCAATAATCAGAGTAAAAAATCAGGTTTTTTCGTTGCGAACCTTGTTTAGCTTGTATTTCTATAGAATTAAAACAAATACAACCAAGTATCCATATCGTGTTCACAGGGTGCATGACAGGGCTCTCTCTGCTCTCTAGGCATGGACGTCTTCAGGTTGAAGTATAAAAAGGAAACTTCATTTGGGGAATCTGTAGGCCACAAACGGTTCAGGTCTCCTGAAGATGAGTTACCGGCTCTTGTCTGTACCTCAGCTTCTCCCCACCCCAACCAGGGGAAACTGGCTGGTCTTTTCTGAATTTGGGCATTGAGGAGTGGAGAAACATCACTCCCCTCCACCTGTGTACCCTCAACAACAGTTTCTATCGCCATCTCCATTTCCCACTACTTCTTCAATCAACCTCCTTCTTTGCCCAGGTTCCATTGGGTTGGTTGGGAATTTCCACCAATCAGCTCTGCCTCTCAGTCTCCATTTCTCTCCACAGCCTGTTCGAGTACTGGGGAGACCATTTTCTTAGCCTTGAGCTTGTTAGCAAATGATTTTGGGCAGTCTCTGTAGAGATGGGTATATTCTCCACAGTTAAGGTTGCACCTTCTGCCATTGGTACACTCTTCATAAGAGTGACCAAATTCACTGCACCTCCCACAAAAAATCTCTGGGCATGCCCCCAGCCAGGTGTCCTGTCTGGACCACACTTTTAAGCATCCCTTGATAAATACCTCTAGCCCCGGTTTTCACCTGCACCTATCATTGATGGTGACTGTTTCAGGCTCCTGGTACAGCCTTTTGGGTCTTCCCATTGTTTAATGGGACCGAAGAACAGTTCCAGATGCCGTTTTCATCCAGCACCTTCATCAGGCTCTAACTGTGCACTGCCCAGCCAAACACATTCTGACAATCACTTTCTGTGAGTTATCAGTCAGTATCTCAACACTGAACATGGAGAAGTGGGCTCCACAAGCTGCAAACCTTGACCAAAATTCAATCAACAGGGAAGCACTCCTAAAGCTGACATCAAAACCTGCATTCCATGGCAAACTAAAAATACAATTTAATTTTTCTGGCTTAAACTTCAAAACCTCTTGCAGCAACTTCCTGGAAAAATATAGCCGTGACATTACCATAAAACTACCATTCCCCTCTTTAAAGCTAAAGCGCATGCTGTGGTGCCTCCTCATACACCTACAGCTAAAATAACCTTAGAAAATTACACAGAACACATAAAAAACCACCACCAATACAACAAAAACACTAACAAAACCACAAACTTAAAACACCTAACAAACATCAAAGAATAAATAACTTACCTTCAACAAACAAGTCAAAAAAACTCTCCCGTAAAGTTAGCTCCTCAGCAAATCCTCTTCCCTGGAGAGTCGATTGTAACCCACCTAAAAATGGCCAAGAAAAGAGCTACACTTGATCTTAGCCAAAAGGCAGAGAAGACTGATGAGAACAGATGCATTTATTTATTTATTATTTATTTTATTGTCACCATTCACAATTATTCATCCATGCATTTGTTTTTACATTTTGTCTTTGCCACATTTCATGTATTTAAAAACAGAATTTCATTTCCATTTTTGTAACTTTATACAATTGCCTCATAATCATAAATGAAAGCTTGGTTCTTTAAACTTCTAAAATTCTATCCTTTAACCTAAAAAATTGACGAGTTTGGAATGCATATAAAATTATAAAAAGAACAATAATAGA
Organism: Hepsetus odoe; assembly: GCA_017165825.1. NCBI lineage: Eukaryota > Metazoa > Chordata > Actinopteri > Characiformes > Hepsetidae > Hepsetus > Hepsetus odoe. The sequence goes on from JABMDN010000250.1 coordinate 24,320, forward strand.
CATCCATCGCTTGTCCCAAACGGGGTCGTGGGGGAGTGCTGGCATCCAACCCAGCGCACACAGGGCAAGGACAGGGGACGCACCCTGGACAGGTCACCAGCCCATCGTAGGGAGGAGCTGGACGGGGACAGCACCTTGCACAAGGGTACCTCAGGGCAACATATTGGGAAGGGGTTCGATCCTCCAATCCTCTGAGCATGTGGCCAACACCCTAACCACTACACCACCACTGCCCCACACAATAATAGACAAGCTGTGAAAAAGCTAATAACATACAATACCAATGCACATAAATAAATAAGAATTTCCATAAGATACTACAAAATCCATTAAAAGATAACGTTTCAGTCTCTGTCTTCAGTCTTCAAGCCAGGCTAGTCCTTTGTGGCCTCACTCAGTGTCCCATTCAAGACACGTAACCAGTCACTTCTGGTGTCAGAAGGGTGTTGGTCATGCAGGGCGTTGGTCATGGTCCACAGATCCCTGGCCAAACCATACTCCCAGAGGGCATGCCTCTGGCATGTTGCAGCCCGCACAGGGACGCGTAGATGTCCGTGGCATGCCCCGGGAGTGCATCACGGCCCTGACCGGGAGGATCTTGATTGGGCATCGGTGACCTAGTGGTTAGGGCGTCAGCCACATGATTGGAGGATCAGGGGTTCGAACCCCTTCCCAGTAAGTTTCCCTGAGGTACCCTTGAGCAATGTGCCGTCCCCATCACTGCTCCCCGGGCACTTCACAGGCTCACTGCTGCATGGGTGAAATGCAGAGAGCTAATTTCATTCAGGATTATAAATAAAGGATTATTATTATTATTGTGAGCCACTATCCATGACAGGTCTTTGTGCTTGTTAAGGAGTCCTGAATGTTCTGCGTTGCACCACACTGCTTTTGCTCTCTAGAGTGAGGCCAAGCACTGGACATACCGGCTCCCTGTTTTGAACAACAGAAACCATAGATTTAGTATTTCTTAAAATTGTAATATCTTCTTTTTCCAATAAAAATTTTACTAGTTTGCAGTCTGTATTTAAAAAGGTAATTGGTCTCCAGTTTCTAATGTCAGTCCTGTCACCTTTTTTGTAAAGCAAGGAGACTATCCCTAGCCTAAGCTGTCCAGAAGTCTGCCAAGTCTTTCAAAACTTTAAAAACCGCCAGCAGATCATGCGCTAAAATATCCCAAAATGTCAGATAAAATTCCACGGGCAGCCCATCCATTCTTGGGGACTTTCCCCGCTTAAAACTTCTCCAACATTTTTCCATTTCTAAAAGGCTAAAACTGAAATAAAAGCAATATTCTGCTCATCAATTGTTCTAAAATCCTGTTGTGCCCTTTTATCGAACCTTCATGCACTTTTTCATCATACAAGTTCCCATAAAACTCTTTCTCGATTATGCTTAAAATCTTTGTGCCTTTAAACCACTATTTAAAGGTTATAATATCTCTGAGTCTTTTCAAGTATGCAAAAATGGACTGGTCTTCCAGAGCTTTCGGGAAACTAATGGGTCTGGTATTTGATTTCCTTCAACACTGTAAATCTACTTGGTTAAACATCAGATGAACCCGCGGAGAAATAACGTTAAATAACAGTTGCTTCTCGTGTCTCACGAGCGCCCCGCGTTACTAAAGGAGCAGGAAGCTATCAGCCCAACAAAAAGATATTCGCATTTCATAAACTTGTTTCAAGTAATTGCTTCCAAATGTGGAAATCTGACTGAATGATCCGCACTTTTTGCGGAAGTGTTGTTAGAAATGTTACTAACTGGTCTCGTTAAGGGGGTTCATTAGTGATTGGAAGTGTATCGCAGTGATTGTTAGTGTTTTTATCATCTTAATATCAGTTCACTGGACTCGTGTGTATGTGTGTGTGTAAACGTTTCAGTGTCTCCATGTACTGCACTAAGATTTTGCACTAAGACTCACTTTTCTCAAAGCTTATGTTTGTCTGTGATGAGCTTTCTCCATTCATGTCATCGCTCACAGACAGATGAAGCATTTACAGAAAACAACAGTACAGTGAGTGAAAGTGACTCATTACTTGCAGCTCAAAGTTCTGATGAAGATACTTGTGCATCTTAGGCTTGGTGTGGAACTGACAGCACTGATGAGAAGATCCTTCAATCCTTTGTCAAGGCATGACACCGGGATCCAATCCTGGATGTCCTTGTCTGGAGTGTGTCAAGACTTCCTTCTGGTAAACATTTTCCAAGGACTATTGCACATCACTCAGAGATGTGGAGATATCATGCATTCCTGATAGTGTCCAGAACCTCCTTTATAATAGTGAACTCTGTTACAGCACGGTGCACCAGAGACTGCCATTATTGAATGTTCTTGTTAGCACAGCATAAAAGAGCCCATCCAGGAGCGAAGAACTGGGCCTCTCATATAGCATCTCTCATATGCATTTTTTTTTTTTTTGTTAGTTTCTTTTTTTTGTTTTTTTTTTTCTTCCCCAGCTCAAGCTTGTAGACTTTGAGAGTGTCTCTTGGTGACTTTATGATCATTTGAAGTGGGTTATTTGTTCTTTAAAACTCAAATGAATAAAACATTAGTGTCTTAAGAGCAATTTTCAACCTTTAATGGTTTTTCACCTGATTATGCTGAACTGTGTTAGCCTAATGTCATACGTTAAGCTAAGATACATGTAGACATTCTGAGGGTAAACTTTACACACCCTATAGCTTATGTGTCCTGCTTGGGGTAAGTAGTGATTCAAAGCATTTGTATTTCTGTCAGCAGGTTGGTAATCATACTCATCTACAGCTGATGTGCTGCCGGAGCACAATTTGTTCCTTTCCTCTTAGATTCAACCATATTACATACTACATGCTTCCTCTCAAATAATGCTGCGTTTCGAGCCAGGTAAAAGAACAAATATATTCATCTTGCTATCATGTTCATGTAACAAAATCTGTTCTCAGAAAAAGGTATTTTTTCCCTCCATGATTTGACCTCTGTGGTTTACTGGCATTATTTGATCAAACAAGTGACGAGAAATTCATAAAAATAGTTACATGGGGCATGATGTTGAAGGGACAGCACATTTACACTGTAACACAAGCGTACACCGCTTCATTTACGCTGTATTACAGTGTCATATCTTAAGTGTTGTCCCATGAAAAGGTATCATAAAAATATTTACAGAATCGGGAGGAGTGTACTAACTTTTGTGAGATACTGTACATTTCTGCATTTACCTGAGGCTTTTAATTTCTTTACATTTTTTTTTTTTTCAATTAGACGTTTAATTTCTGATTACAGGGACAGTCCCCTGGAGCAAACTCAGGGTTGCTGGTTTGCTCAGGAACCAATTAGTGGAAGTGCTGGAGGTTTTTTAACCTGGGGTTACCAGGGATTTTAATCTGTGACATCTTGGTCTGTAGCCGAGTTTCCTATCACTAGACACACACACACACACACACACACACACACACACCCATGAACCGTGCTGTTTTATTTTTTTTCTCTTAAACCAAACTGTATATTATCTTCTATCCTTTTCCTTTGATTTATTGTTTTTATTTATTTATTTATTTATTGCCATTATATAGGTTGACAAATGTTTCACACATGGGAAACCCTGATAAAAATAAATTAATTAAATTTCCTTTAATTCTGCAAACTGAAACCCCTGAAGGAAATTCATTTGAACGTACCTTTTAACCAATATGATTTTCTTTAGTTTTCCCAACTAGCTTACATCATGCTGTTTAAGTGTAGTCATGAATTTATTATGCAAAACAGTTTCAAACTTGTGATACAGATACAATTTACATTATTATTTACATTACATTATTGTAAATAAGCATCAGATGACATTTAGACACAAGACTAGAAAGCACAGTCAAATTGGAATGTCAAGGTTTTTTATTTATTTATTTTTCTCCTCTCTTTCTGGATTTTGGATGCCATATATGTGGTTAACAGTAGTGAGAAAATAGTCTGCTTGTAGAAAAATATTAAAAAGAATGTGACTTTTGTTGTCAGTGTGAAACACAATACAGCACACAGTGAACCACAACAAAATTAGACCTCTGCATTTTACACACATGGTGCAGGCAGCTATTGAGTTATCTTGCTCAAGGGTACCTCAGGGCAACTTCCTGGTCTGGGATTCAAAGCCACGTCCTTCTGATCCTGGGGCCAACTTCCTAATCATCAAAAGAACTTTCTTTCTTCAGGAACTTCATCAAAACAAAAATTCCTCTCTCATTCTTATTTATTTGTTTGCAGATTTTGTTATTATTATTTTTAATAATTTGTTTCCATCACAGGGACACCGGTGGCCTAGTGGTTAGGACGTCGGCCACATGATCGTTTTCAGTTAGTACTCTGGCACGTAATCTTAGATTCAAATCTTTCATTTAATCCCCATGTTAATGCAGTAGAGAGGATATGCTTCCTGCACCTTCAGAACATTGCCAAACTACGGCGTTTTCTGTCAATGGAAGACACGGCGAAAGTAGTACATGCATTTGTATAAAGTAGATTAGATTACTATAATGCCCTACTTTCTGGAAGCTCTCAGGGCACATTAAGCCCCCTACAGCGCATTCAGAACACAGCCGCTAGGATTGTTAGCAGGAGCAGGAAGTACGACCACATAACTCCCATATTCTCCTCGCTTCACTGGCTTCCTGTTAGGTACAGGGCTGACTTCAAGGTCCTCCTCTTAACCTACAAGGCACTTAAAGGTCTTGCCCCAATATACCTAACAGAACTGCTTAATACCTATACACCTAACCGCCCACTTGGATCCCAGAATAAAGAGCTCCTAATTGTCCCTCGCATAAATAAACGTATAGGAGCACGAGCTTTCAGTTCCAGGGCCCCTAGATTGTGGAACAGCTTGCTTGCTTCTGTACGGGATGCTGATTCAGTCTCAGTCTTTAAATCACGGCTGAAGACTTACTTCTTTAGTTTAGCTTACCCGCACCAATCACCATAGTGCACCATTACTAATGTCGCTGGCGCTGCTGTACATGCCATCGCACTGTTGTTTCATTTCTGTGTCTGTCACTACTGGATCCTGCCAAAGTCCATTGCCGAACTACCATCTGGTCTGTGTGATGCATCTGATGCGCCAAGGGACCCTGGCAGCTCATCGGTACCTGGAAGCAACTTGGGACTCCTCACTGATCCTGGAGTTTAAAACCAAACTAACTTTGTACTGTTAGTATACCCAAGGGGGTTGGGTAGCCGGTTGACCTTGGACCCTCAGAGGTTTTTTTTCTCCACATAATGGAGTTTTTGGTTCCTCTCCTTCGTAGTCGTCCGGCTTTAACATCTATCACTGTAACCTGTTCCACCATCCACCACCATTTTAAAGTGCCTTGGGGCAACTGTGTTGTAAAAGGCGCTATATAAGAATAAATTGAATTGAATTGAATTGAAAATTGAATGATTGGGGGTTCGAACCCCTTCCCAATGGGTTTTCCTGAGGTACCCTTGAGCAAGGTGCCGTCCCCGTCACGCACCTCCCTGCGATGGGCCGGCGACTTGTCCAGGGGTGTGTGTCCCTGTCCTTCCCCCTGTGTGCACTGGGTTGGACTCCAGCACCCACCCGCAACCCCGTTTGGGACAAGCAGCAGAAAATGACTGACTGTCTTTCCAAAGTCTTGTCTCATATGTGATTTAGTGATAGAAACAGTGAACGTCTGAAGACTCTAAAGCTTGATGTTTACTCAAAGCTGGACTAAAACACTTCTGATATATTTTAGACCGAATGCAACACACTGCTGGCCAGTTGCTATGGCAGTACTAAATCTGATTATGTCACAATAAAGGACTGTCATGTCAAAGCTACCAATAGAGTTTGGTCAGCTTTTGCTCAGCTTTTCACTGAACAATGTTACTTCTGCCACAGTATAACAGAATGGATGTTAATCCACAAATAGATTAACATCTCTTTTTTAAACCTGCTCCA
>JABMDN010000251.1:0-20346 GCA_017165825.1 Hepsetus odoe
GACAGAGTGCTCTAAAAGACATGATCCTGCTCTTCATCTGCTCATGTTGATGCTGAAGTGTGAAGGACTGAGGTTCCTCACCTGACCTGACTAGCAGTAGTTTGTTCTTCTTCCTGATCCGATGATTATCTCATTGCTGCAGAGCTTCATGTGGAGGCTCCTGAAGAAGTGACAGAGGGAGAAACAGCAGTTCTGACCTGTCACACTACCTGCAGTCTGACTGATCCAACATTCATCTGGTACAAAAATGGACGTCCTTCAAACACAGAGAGCATCAAGGAGAAGCAGCTCCACCTGCAGGCAGTCAGCAGTGAGGATACAGGCAGTTATAGATGTGCTGTAAGAGGACATGAACATCTCCCTTCTCCTGAACAGCATCTCACAGTCAGATGTGAGACTGTAAGAGCCCTACCCCGACGGGGCACTAGGGGGAGCCAAACCGCTGTTGGGAGACCTGCCAATCAGGCACGGTGATCAACAGTGATTTGGTTCACCTGTGCTTGGGCTTATTTAAATGCAGAGAAGACGAGTCAGAGTTGCTGGGTCGTTGTTTGACTCAGACGGTAATTCGGTAAAGATCCTTGGGTTTTCTCTCGGGGTCTCCCTGTCTCTCTCGCTTTGTGGTTGCGTCAGTTCAGGAGCTTCGGCTTGTTGTGCTGACTGACGCTGCACCCTCCCTTCCGAGTTTCTTATTTTTTTGTTCCTTTTGTTTTTTCTACAACGTTCCAGCTCAACCGCTCACCCCTTTTTGAGCATTTTGTTTTCTACCCTTTTTGAGCATTTTGCTTTCTACCCGTTTTGAGCATTTTGTTTTCTACCCTTTTTGAGCATTTTGCTTTCTACCCATTTTGAGCTTTTGTTTTCTACCCATTTTGAGCATTTTGTTTTCTACCTGTTTTTGGGGACTGGCAGCTTCGGGCACTGCATTTGGGTCCAAACCCTGTGTGGCTCCCTGGGTTCAGAGTAGGCCACACCGTTACAGAGACACTGTTCTTTTTATCACATTATAATCTTTATTTATTATTAAGGATGTTTTAAAGAACATCTTTGTTGTTTTTAAACTGCAGTGTCAGCACATCTGTTCTGAGTTCATGTAACCACTGTTTCAGATTTAAACCTGTTCATGTCAGGAAACTGAACTGTCCTTGAATGTCCTGTTATGTGCAGATTCCCCAAAGAACGTCTCAGTGTCCATCAGTTCTTCTGAAACAGTGGAGGGAAGTTCAGTGACTCTGACCTGCAGCAGTGATGGAAACCCACCTGTGAAGATCTACACCTGGTTTAAAATGGCAGAAGATAAAAGTCTGCAGGAAGGAAGAATGCAGAAATACATCATCAGGAATTTCAGTTCTGAGGATGATGGGAAATATCGGTGTTTGGCCATCAACAGTGTCGGGTCTCAATATTCAGAGTTTGTTTCATTAAGAGCTGCATGTATGATTTAAAATTATTTTCTTTAGTTTTCTTCTTATTTAATCATTTTACATTGTTTAGTACTGATGTGTTGAAATGTGTCCAAAAACAATGGATCTGTTTTTAATTTTATTTAGATGCTCCCAAGCGTCACTGTGTCTAAAACTGAAACCGTGGAGAGGAAGTTTGGTGACTCTGACTATAGCAGTGATGAAACCCACCTGTGAAGATCTGCCTGGTTTTAAGAAGGTGGAGCCTCACATAACAGGATCTGGACACAGTTACAGTCCTGTACAGAGTGGATCCTACTACTGTGAAGCTCAGAATGAACATGGAGCTCAGAGATCTGCTCCAGTAGCAGTGAATATAAAAGGTGAAGCTGAACATTTTATAATTAAAAATTAAAATTGATAAATTGATGTTTACATTCAGCATCTTTTACAAAACCTTTTCTTCAAAGCTCATCAGATGATTCCATGTACCTGTTTCATGATTATTGCTTGTGTGTGATTTTCATATCAGTCCATCAGTGATGGATCTATAATCTTTCTGTTCTTCTCGGGTTAAAAGCTCATTTCTGGACTCCTGTTCTGCCAGGCAGCTGGTCTCCCAGTACCAGAGCCATCCTGATGACGACTCGTCTAGTTTTCCTGATTATGAGAACATAGAGGTGAGGTCCAATCTTTCCAGTTTTCTTACACTTCTACACCCTTAATCCACTTCTAGATCAGGGATCTCTAATCTCATCCTCAGACCTTCAGGGTTTCTGCAGTAGTTCAATCAAATCAAAAACATGACTGACTCTTTAACAAACAGTCTGAAAGTACAGAGCATCAGCTTGATCAGAATAAGGAACTTCCACAATGACCTGCAGTGTTGTCACCATGAAAGTAACCAAATCTCCCTCAACAAGTCAAATAAAGACAGTTTTAATAGTCAACTGTCTTCGGTGAGTCTCTTCTGTGGGAGGAAGTTCTGCCAGTGAGCTCAAACATTTACATTTACGGCATTTTACATTTACTTATCCAGAGCGACTTCCATGTCCTGTTTACGGGGACAGTCCCCCCTGGAGCAACTCAGGGTTAAAGGTCTTGCTCCAGGAACCAGTGGAGGTAGTGGGGTGGGTTGAACCTGGGACCTCAGGCTGGGTCCATAGGCAGAACCACCACCACACTATTCCGCGGTCTGTCGTGTGCCCGTGGTTCCCGATCGAACGCACGACAGATGGCGCTCTGCCTGACTGACACACCTGGGCTTGTTGGAGATGCGGGTGTGCTTCATAGGGGGCTGCTATTTAAGCCCGGTGTGTCAGGACGGCGCGGACGTTCTATAAGCTCGCCTCACAGTTGTCGTGGCACTTTGGGTTATATTGTTCCTTTAGCAAGCCAATAAATTCGTTCCGAGCCACTGACCATTGGCGTCACTCTACACCCGCCATCGTTACAGAATGAACCGCCAGTACCACACCAGGCGGCCGCGAGCAAGAGCGTGACAGGATGGCGCGTTATGAGCGACATGACATTAGTCGAAACGAGCGCTGCGACTGATAAAGGCCTGGGAGACGGAGAAGCGGTTCTGGACCTCCTTGACGTCTGGAGAAATTGAGACTGATCGGCAGTTTGTACAGTCAAGAGCACCAGCGCCGCGTCTGAGAATGTAGCGTCGATGCTCCACCGGGTACGGATCCAGGAATGCGCATGGATCCGGTGCTATTCCTCGAGATGCTGAATCTCCCGCAGCGCAGGAGCACAGCGCTGCCTCCCACCACCTTTGAACCACGTGAGTGTTTTTGCAGGCGACATGAAGAAGCGGGCTTCTTGAAAGGCTTTGCCCGGCGCGATCGCGAAACACAGCGCCAGCCGCGCCGCCCTCCGGCGCAATGCGGAAACACAGCGCCAACGCCGCCTCCGCGCTGTCTGCGGAAGCACGCGTCAGCGCGCCGCCCTCCGCTGTCACGGAAGCATGGCGCCCTCCGCGTGGAAGCACAGCGCCAACGCGCCGCCCTCCGCTGTCGGAAGCACCGCGCCAACGCGCCGCCCTCGCTGTCGGCTTACCGCGCCAGCGCGCCTCCGCTGTCTGGGGCTGCGTCAACCCCGCGCCGCCCTCCGCGCAATGCGGGCTTACGGCGTAGCGCGCCAGCCTCAGCGCAATGCGGAGACACACTGTCAACCAGTCCCTTGCTGGCGACGCAACCACAGTCGCCGGAGGCGCTCTGCCTTGGCGAATGCGCGAGAACGTATGAATCACCACAAGGAGTGGTAGCAAGCCCAACGTCTTTCCCTGTTCCTAGCGCCAGCAGCGTCCCACCGCCACGCGCCAGCAGCGTCCCCAGCGCCGCCACGCCAAAGCAGCATCTGCGCCGCCACGCGCCAACGCAGCGTCCCAGCATATCACCAACAGCCAGCCATCCCAGCGCCACGCCGCCAACCGGCGTCCACTAAGAGGATGGCAAAAAGTCGTCCACAGCACTGAGAGCAGGATGGGAGACCACTTCCTGCATCGTGCAACCAGGAGGTGGAAACCAAGAAAAGCCATGTAACAGAAAGCGGCATCAAGTGACCCCGAATCCTGCTAACCCATCCTGCTGGGCTGAAAGCAGAGAAGCAGCAACTCCAGGTTAGTGGGTATTTGGAAATGAAGTTTGAGTACAAATGTGGATTGAACATGAGGCTGCAGTAACCATTCAGGCGCAGGTGAGAAAGTGCAGCGGCACTACCTGGGAAGCTGCTGGGCAGCCAGAGTTGTTACGCTTAACATTACCAGGCTAAGAAAATGATGAAGCAGAGATGAGGTCTTTGAAGAGGAGAAAGGGGGGCTGCTGTTGTTCTGAAACCCCGCATTCGAGAAAGGCCAGACAGACTCTGAGGACAAGAAACACCAGGCACGCCACGGTGATTACAATGCGTTTTACAGGGGCTCACTGTGCACCGGAATGCGATATCTATGTATAAATATGCTGCGATTTGCGCCATCCAGCAGAGTATCGCTCCACACTTGATGCCAGAAAGCAGAGGAGGGATTCTTGGAATTCGCTCTGCAATGTTCCTACTGAAGCCTCGTTAGGGTCCAGAGGGTCAGAAGGGAGATTGTCCGACAACATCAGGCAGCTTCCTAATACAGGCGCGTTCAGGACACGGGAGATGGCAAAGTACCGAATACGCCAAGGGTGTCAGCAATAAATGTTCAAAGAAGACATTTATAGGTCTTGCACTGCAGGCAAACTGGAACATGAAGATTCCAGGTGTTGGGAAGGTCAGTGATATGCATCCAGGCGGCTTTTGGGGTTTTCTGTTAGAAAGAGAATGTTGCTGCAATGCCTGGCTGCCACCATGATCCAGGCAGTAGTAAGAATGCCAGCAAGATTGGTTTCAAGAAACGGTGCTGGAGCAGCAAGTGTTCTTCAGAGAGGGTTCAGAAGGTGGAAGCTTGGGCACCAACAAAGCAGGTATCAGCTGTTCCAGACGTACTGGTTGCTTGCAAGAGTCATTCAGAGGGAAACCAGGAAGGATCTGGCGGGCGGGTGGAGGCTGCAGCGACAATCAATCTCACCTCAGAGATGGTACGTCAGCTACATGAATGGGCAGCTCACGGAACAGAAGGAGTTGTTGACAGGCTCTACCAGCCAGCTGATGGCGAAAAGCCTCGATGCCTGGTGGAAGATACCCACCGGTCACGAATGAAGTTGAAGCGCAAAGGAAAAGGATGCCTATCTGCTTCCTCAGCTGGAGAGGACCAAGGACTCCTGTCCAGTGGCCAAGGAGATTAAGCCATGGAAACAGAAAAGAAAGGCTGGGCTCAAGACAAAGAGGTGACTTCTGAGAAAAATGTGAAAATTAGAGAAGGAGAGATGTCTCACCTAGGAATAAAGCCCTTGTAGCTGACGGCTGTCCAAGAAAGGCTGGTGAGACGGATGAACAGAGGAACCTAACTGTCTGCCAGACAACTTGAGAAGATTGAGACTCCAACCATTCAAGCTGGAAATGAAATGGCCACTATGGAGCAACTGAACCCCAGACCAGGGCAGAAGTTGAGACAGGTGCAGTGAAAGCGTCGCTCTGCGAACTGAGACTGAGAAAAGCCAGGAGAGGCTGGTAGCCCACACTGAGCTAAGGCTGCCAGGTGACCCAGAAGAGTGTAGAGAGAGGCTTTGTGGAGTGCCTACAGCCCAGCGACAATCCAGCCGCATCTGATGTGCCGGTGGAGGACCCCACACGGACACCAGGCGGTGGATTAATCGAGAGCCAGCCTGTTATTCAGAAAGAAGGAGAAGTAATCCAGGTTGCCCAAGGGTAAAGCCTGGACAAGCAGGACAGCGACTGGAGTGAAACACGCTGAGGTAACTAACTCTTCCTCGAAGCACAGAGATTCCTGTGATGAGCTGTTTTCAAGTGAAAACCAGACAGAGCTCTCGGCAAACCAGAGAGTCCTTCAGAGGTCCCTGCAGGGTCCAGCGAGACAGGTAATGAAGGGAAACCCGGGATAGCAGGGAGAAACCGAAGGACTATGCGGCCAAACCCAAACACCAGGACTCGATTCTGAAGATATGGACTGAGACTCTGAGATACCCCTCACCACCGCTTTGAACACTCAGACACTACTGGCAGAGGTCCTGTTGTTGTAATTTGGGTGTTTGTGGGCACAGTGAGCCTTCAATGGGGACTGTCCCAATTTAACTGGGTTTTGTTTGCCTCCCCTCTGAGGTTTACGGATCTGTTTGGCCTTACTCCAGGGTGGCGTTGCACAGAGGGGGCTACTGTCACGGTCTGTCGTGCCCGTGGTTCCGATCGGGCACGACAGATGGCGCTCTGCCCTGACTGAGCACACCTGGGCTAGTTAATACAGGTGTCGCAGGAGCTGCTATTTAAGCCCTGGTGTGTCCAGGACAAGTAGCGGTTCATTATCGGCCTCGCCTCACAGTTAATGAGTGGCACTTTTGGGTTATATTGTTTCCTTTATATTTAATAAAGATTCACGTTCCGAACCACTGGCTCATTGGCGTCCTCCTACACCGCCATCATTACAACACTGGACCACCAGCTTACCTAGAAACCCTCCTGTTGTCCTCAAGCCCATAAAAAGCCCTTCCTGAACTTCTCTGTAACTCTGTTTTACAGAAGTTTAGGAAACAGGCTCATTTCAAATCTGTGTGACTCGTCCGGTTCTACTGATTATGAAGCGATGAGTGAGTTCCAGTCTTTACAGTCTCATTAAACTTCTGCTCTAATACTTTACAGCTCAGAGACAAATGAAACAGATTTCTGGAACATTCTGATTGGTGCAGCTATCATGAAGTTCTTACACAATGTGTGCATGTGTGTGTGTGTGTGTGTGTGTGTGTGTGTGTGTGTGTGTGTGTGTGTTTCTATCTAGACTTTGAGGACGCACCACTGAGATCATCTGCTTCAATATCAACATCAAACCTGCACACACACACACACAGAGTGTGTGTGTGTGTGTGTGTGTGTGAGAGAGAGAGAGAGAGAGAGAGAGAGAGAATAACCTGAATGATGATGAAAACAACCTGTGTGATAATATTTATCCAGTATGAATTGTTTCTCTGTGTCTTTTTGTTCTCCCTCCAAACTTCAGAACTCTGTCCCCGACTCTAAAGACGACACCTACACAGCTCTCCAGTCCACATCCAGGTCCTCTGATGATGTTTACCACACACTGGCAGTGAGTGTCTCTTCACAAATCCACCCTCTAGATCTGTAAAGAACACCTAACACATCCAAACTAACCACTTCTCCTCCTCTGCTTCATTCTCTCTTTCCCTCACACAGGCTGTTCATTCCTCTTCTCCTGAGGACACGTACTCACTCACTTCGAGATTAAATCTTCAAATATTGTACATATTGACAAGAATAGTCACTTTCACTTTAAAATAGTCCCACTATTAGAGAGAGACTTCCTTAAGACTTCCGCTCTTAAGGCCTTTAAAAATGACTGAAATCAACACCCGGAGTCTTCTGAGGGTTAATAATCAGTTTTGTCGGTCAGGATGCGAGTCAGAAACTCTGGTTCTGTCTGTTCTGGCTGATCTCTTTAAGAGGCTGCTCATGTGATCTGATGCAGCTGGTTTGGATGAACTGACACCTACGAGGAAGATCCAACCCTGTAATCTGCTTCACTCACAGAAGTGTAAACAACATGAAGATATAACCGGGAGAAGTTTCTAAGAATGAGGAAGTTTCCCTTTCAGACTAAAATAACGAGCACCTGCACGGTCCAGAGGTGGAGTTGTTCTTTCTGTCTCAGGTAAACTCTCCACCCCAAACACACACGTTCTAGAGTAAGATCTTCACTTTTAGCTACAAATGACTATAATTACAATAACGATAATAATAATCTGCGATGGGCTGGCGACCTGTCCAGGGTGCGTCCCCCGTCCTCACCCTGTGTGCGCTGGGTTGGACACCGGCACTCCCCCGCGACTCTGTTTGGGACAAGCGGCAGATAATGGATGGATGGATGGATAATAATAATAATACATTCTTTGGTCCAGGTTTGACTAGTTTCCATGTCGATGGTGTTGAAAGAAAGTGTGTTGCATGAAGAATGTGGTTGTTAATCATGAAAAGGACAGAAATGATCTGAAATGGTAACAATCTTGTTGATGTTGATGTTCAGTGTTAACAGAAGCTAAAGTTCGATGAGTGCAGTGTAACGGTAAGACCACTGGATGGCAGTGTCATTCTGATGTTGTACAGGAAGCTGTGATGATGTCACTCGGAGTAGCACTTCCTCTTCCTCTCATCATGACTGTGGGTGAATCCAGACTGTGTCTTTGGTTTACGGAAGCGTTGTGTGTTGGACGATGTCAGACAGGTTGTTTTCAGCTGCTCTAGTCCTCCATCAAATGATTAAACAAGAACCCAGCTATTATAGTTTTATTTAATGTGCATCACATCTAGAAACAGAAAAATATATTTAAAAATACCTTTTTAATGTTGTAATGGTCATAATGGTAATGGTGTAAAAAGCTGCTTTCAAAGCACCACCAAAGAAAACCCGGAACAAAAAAAGTGAAAAGTGCAGTCCTGCTCAGACTGTTCCTAAAATACCTTTTCAAACGGTGGGACCGTCTCATGTATGATAGCCCACAATATTGAAATATATTATTATTATTATTATTATTTTTATTATTATTATTATTATTATTATCAATGTTGTTGTTGAAACCAGAATATATTCTCTGGATGTCTCAGATGCAGCTCTACAACATCACCAACACCCACAAAGAAACTTCTTGTACTGCTGCCTGATCTGAAAGAAGAACAGAATGAGAACAAAAGTCAAACACAGCAGAAGAAAACATCACATCCTGGTAGCAGAACGTCTACAATCAGCTCAGTTCTTCTCAAACCGATTGTTCATCTTTAAAACGCCACGTCCTTCCCCAAGAAGGATCTTCTTCTTCTTATCATTATTCTCATTTTATTATTAGACTAGTAGCTTAAATCCTGTATTTACTGCTGGATACTGGATGTGACTCTTTAAAGGTTTGTATCATTTGCACTGAAATGACAGAAAATGCCATCAAAACATGAAATTTAAAGTTAGAAATGTTCATCAAATTGTTCTTTCAGGATCTACTCCCATCACCTTCAATCTGCTAAATCTGGATTTCTGTCTCAATCTACGTTGTAATAATTAATAGAAAATGGAGGATCTGCTGAAATATCCCGCACCGTACAGTACGGTCATGAAAAAGAACAACAACACCTGAACCTTCCGTCCAGAGCTGCAGTGTTGAAACGGTTTGAAGTCAAACAGTGTTTTAGTGTTTTCTTATCAATTAGCAGGCAGTGCTGGTAGAAGTTAACTGGTTGGAAAGTTTTGT
Source organism: Hepsetus odoe (assembly GCA_017165825.1). Classification (NCBI taxonomy): domain Eukaryota; kingdom Metazoa; phylum Chordata; class Actinopteri; order Characiformes; family Hepsetidae; genus Hepsetus; species Hepsetus odoe. The sequence goes on from JABMDN010000251.1 coordinate 9,257, forward strand.
TATCAAAGCAAGTGATCTCACCTCCTGATTGAGGACACAATGGATGATGAAGATGCAGGTGCCCTGTTGAGAGTTGATGACCAAGAAGATGACCTTCACCACATTGCTTCTCTCCGTGAAGAAACCCAGGATCCAGGAGCAGCCGATTATGACAAACTGGAGAAGACTTTTAAGCATCATGCTTTTAATGAGCTCATTGTCATTGGTGCCTTCCATCTTGAGGGTCCCGTTGTTCAGCTGTTTCAGGGTGAAGACCATCATGATGCTGATAACGATGAAGAGCATCAGGTTTAACTGTCAAAGAGAGCGAAAACAGAGTTATCTTTAAAAAAAAGAACAAACACTGAAACAAATCCACCCACGACCGCTAAACAGCAGGTTACTGCAGAGAAACCTTTCCAGAGTCTAGTTTTCCACAATCTAGTCTAGAAGTGTGGATGAAACAAGTCTGATGTTAGAAGGTTGTTAAATGTAGTAACATTAAATAGCACTTACTGCCAAAATACAGCAAACTGGCCCCAGAAAACTCCAGAAGAAGCCTTGGTCCATCTTAAGCCAGCAACTATAAATGGATAAAATGCATAGAACACATAATAATAATAATAATAATAATAATAATAAACAATTTCAAATATAACCATTCAATCTGCCTGGAAGAGTCTTTTATTGGTTTAGTTGGCTATGGTTAAGAATCCAATAATGTTTAACATTATGTAACATACAGTGAAACTAATTAGCACCTTTTAAATTTTATCACATTAAAACTGAACACTTCAAATAAACTGCTACACGTCTTTTTTTTGGAGGACGATCTAAAGCTCATAAGCTTTAAATACCCAATCGTACTGAACGACACCAGCCGACACCAATCATGGCAAAGTATTTATGTATTCATTTATGTAATCATTTATTAGCATTCTGTTTGGACGATACTGTCCAGTCTCACTTTGTACTGCCGTATCCTTCAGGAAACAGTCCAGCAGACACGCCCACTATAACCAGAGGAACCGTGTATCCAGTCACAGTCAGACACCTCCAGCCAAGCACCTCATCCTGATTTGATCTGATCTTGGTGAGGTTCTTCACAGAGATGAAGAACAGCACAGCGTCAATGAACATCCACACAAAAGAAGAGAGGAAGAGGAAATGTAGAACACCTGCCAGCACTTTACACATCTCCTACAGAGAGAGAGAGAGAGAGAGAAGTACTCACTTGTACAGATCGTGGATTCTCACCTGTACAGATTGTGGATTCTCACCTGCACAGATCGTTTCTACTCACCTGTACAGATTGTTTCTACTAACCTGTACAGATCGTTTCTACTCACCTGTACAGATTGTGGATTCTCACCTGTACAGATCGTGGATTCTCACCTGTACAGATTGTTTCTACTCACCTGTACAGATGGTTTCTACTCACCTGTATAGATCATTTCTACTCACCTGTACAGATGGTTTCTACTCACCTGTACAGATCATTTCTACTCACCTGTACAGATCGTTTCTACTCACCTGTACAGATCGTATTTGCAGTAGGTATTGCTGCGTGAGCAGAAAGAGGAGTTGGGCCAGCAGGAGGCTTAAACTCAGGTTAACCAAAGCCGTGTTGATTGCACTTGACTTCTTCTGACAAAGAGCAAAGGTCAACAGTGTGAAGACGTGGAACACCAGCCCCACGGCCACGCTGATGGTGCCGAGCAGGTTCATGTCAGAGTCGCTCTGGAAAGTAAGAGTCAGTCTCAGGTTTGACCGTTTTTATATTTTTACAGACGAACACGCGATGTTTTTAGTAAAGCAGTGTTTTAATCAAAGGCCTGAAATGCAGCGCAACTAAAAGCAGGTCTGTTGTTCTGTTTTCCCCAAAAACTTCTAATCCTAATCACAGGGACAGTCCACCCTGGAGACACTCAGGGTTCAGGGTCTTGCTCAGGGACACAGTGGTGGTAATGCCAGAGGTGGGATTCAAACCTGGGACCTCTTGAGCCACAGGTCCATAGGCAAGTACTCACCACCAGACCACCGCCACCCCACACCATTGTCCACCAGCATCTCCCACACCCCGAGCAGGAGGATCTCTCCAGGAATAATCCACACATCTAAACGTTTTAAAATCAATCATAAATAAATATTAATCAAATCAATCTAAAAATAATAATACATCTGTTTGAATGTTTACCAACAAGATCTCCTACAAACGGAACACATAGTCCTGATTTCTGAGCAGATATACAGAGAAATAATCCTAATAGCAAATTAGCTCTTTTTTATAAACATATTTATTTGTTTTTTAACAAGTCCCATTGTCCCAAAATGAGCTCAAGTAAGAATTACCTCTGACGAATCAGTGGTTTGCATGATGAGAGCGAAGGTTCCTGGATGAGTGCAGGAGCACATAGTGGAACTGGTACTAATTTGAATTGCGTCACAGTTTACTTCTTTCCATTCAGTTTCTTCCCAGGAAACACAGCTTAGAACACCTTTAGGATTCGTTTTCTAACAAAAACACAATACAGATCATGTAGGTGCATTTTAGTGCTGGAAATGTTCTCTTTTTCTGATGAAAATTTTCTTTCCGGTGTCAAACCTGTCAAAATTCATCTTCATACCATATCTATCTATGTATCATATGAAGTCATTTTCATTAATCCTTTTCTTAAATCCTACCCAGCTTTAGCCATGGTTTTATATTTTATTCTTAGTTTCACTCGAGGCGCTTTAGGAAATTATGAAGCAGAGAAGACAGAACATTGTCAATACTAGGTGGAGATGATCTCGGAAATGAGCGAAGTCCTGCAGGGAAGCTGGAACAAGAATCTGAGCCATCTATGCAGGACTATTTGTTCAATGTCTGCGATTCTTTTAAAACTTTGCTGTTACTGGAATTGCCACAGATATACAGACAAACATTTGGAATGAAAATTTTCAGATATTCTTCAGATTTTAAAGGAAGAGCTTCATTGGAGTCGATTACTTAAAGAGGAAAAGTGCAAATGAACCCTTGGAGGACCTCCATCTTTGCTACAACTGAGACACAGGGTTAATCACCATAGTAACAAAAAACAAAGCCTTGTATGGCCTTTGTTGACACACTGAACTGGGATTGGTGCAGAATACATACTCAGATTACAATGTTTATATTTTATCATTACACAACAGAGACAAGACATGAGTCAGTCAGACATGGAGAGACAGTTATACTGGGGACAAAGCAAATGAGTTTCATTCAAATGACCTCGTCCTTTTCCTGCTCCCAACACAAACAACACACGAAGACTTCAATCTAATTTTACTACGCAAACAAACATGTCCTGGTTTATCTCAGGACTTGTCTTCAAACCTGATTTAGTTTCTCAAATCATTAATCAAAAAATATGCACATCCAGCAAGTTATCACAATTGTTAGCACTGATAACACACGATCTGGAAACTCACTGCTGGGTGATCCATGATTATTTTTACAAACTGTTGAGGAGATTGTTGTTCAGCTGAACTGGTTCTGGAGATGATGGCTGGAGTAACTGAGATGCGTACTCGGTAAGCCGTTGGGCTGGACCTTTGGATAGACATTGGATCTGATGTTGTCATGGGTTGGTTGCCAGTACTGAAGAGCTTAACTGTCAGTATTGACGACATCATGGTTTTATTGGTTTCCTTCATTGTTTTGAATAAAGTTGGTTTCAGAAAGTTTGATATGTTGGTGTAACTGATGAAAATCACAGCATCTATATCTAAAGCATGACACGAACACAATTTACAGCATTAGGAAACATAATAACTCTCTTAGAATTTAAATTCATTGTTCTTATAGTTGACTGAATTAAAAAGTTATTTCATGCTTTGGAACTATGTACATCAAAAAGCCTACAGAAGGTGTTAAAGAAAAATGAAAATAAAATATAAAACAACTTTAAATCACTTCAGTACCCTTATAATTTCTGAGGTCGATATCCAAGGAAGCACAGCTTGTGTTGAGTCGTGGGATTTTTGTCAAGGAACGATTTGGATCATCAGCAAATATTTCAACCTCTGATAAAAATAAAAGACAAATCAAACCAGGGAACATACAAGTGGGAATGTTCATTTCATCTGAGAGGTTCCACCACTATGTTCTATGGATGCAGTTCCTCCTTAAACAACTTGGTGAAACTCATTATAGTTGTTTATTTGATGTGTAGATGTTAAGGTTTCATTGCCTAGAGTTGGAAGAGAGATGTTGGTGTAGTAGGACACGTTGCTTTCCTTCACCAGTGCAGACACTAGTTTCTCGGTAGCTTTAAGTACAGTGTTCCAAAAATGGACCAGTTCACTTTGGTTAGAAAACGCAGCTTCCAAAATCACTGTTGAGTTCATCAACATATCCAATACATAGACCACAATCTGAGCAAGCAGAAGAAGTCGAGACATCAACATGCAGATAAAGACATCATACATTTCAAATGAAGGACTGTAGTAAATGTTCCTCACTGCTGGATTTATCACTGTGTTGTTCTGAACTTGATTAAGGAGACTCTCTACACACTCCACCGCAAAACTGTCCTGGAACGAAAAACAATTTAGAAATTAGATCTGAATTAAGCTTCGACATTTTTATTTACATTTACGGGATTTAGCAGACGCTCTTATCCAGAGCGACTTCCATGTCCTGATTACAGGGACAGTCCCCCCTGGAGACACTCAGGGTTAAGGGTCTTGATCAGGGACCCAGTGGTGGCAGTGCTGGAGGTGGGATTTGAACCTGGGACCTCTTGAGCCATAGGTCCATAGTCAAGCACCCACCACTAGACCACCACCACCCTAATGATCACACTGGAAACATTTAATCATGATCTCTTTTCCTGCCAAGTCTTCCCTACATACCTTACATTTTTCAGCTTGTGTAAGTAAGAGACCTGAAAATAGACAGAAACAGTATTTGATATAATATTATTGGTTAGAATATTTTAAAAAAATTCCTCAAACCAAATGGACATTTCAGCATCTAAGGTGACAAAGATTCCTTCAACAGTTCGCCTTTGGGTCTCGAGTGTCAGGATTAGGAATGTAGAGACACCTTAGAAACATTTAAAACACATTTCCAGTCCCCCAGTCACTGAACCAAGTAACACGAGATACTTTTAGCCACTTCTTCTCCTTCATCTTCTTCTTCTTCTTCTTCTTCTGATTCTTCTTCTTTTTCTCCTTCTGCTTCTTCTTCTTCTGCTTCTTCTTCCTCTGCTTCTTCTTCTTCTTCTTCTTCTTCTTCTTCTTCTTCTTCTGCTTCTGCTTCTTCTGCTTCTTCTGTTTCTTCTTCTTCTTCAATTGTCTGTTCCTATTGAAGGAACAGACAATTGTAGGGGTCACCACATTGTAGGGGTCACCACATTGCAGATAACCTTTCTCCATTTCTTCATGTTTTCTGTATCTTTCTCTTAAACACTATCCCCCTTCTTGTCCTCTCTCAACACATCCATAAACCTCCTCTTTGTCCTTCCTCTTAGCTTAGAAACACATTATTTTAAAATTACATGGAAAAATGAATTCTTACTTGTATTATGTCAACATTGCACAGATCAAGATAAAGCCCTGCAAGACCTTGTCTTTGAATTTATGTCCTTTTATGGACACATTTCCATTAATGACAGTCTATCATTCCCCAAACCATCAATCACATAAAGCAGATTAAGGAAGTAGAGCGGCCACCTGTGCATCCATAAGAGTCCTCCAAAAACAGGTAACCTTCAGGTATGGACAATCCAGACTCACACTCACAGCTGCCATAAAGAGCACCGCACTGAGCATGCTCACCACAGGATGACTTACTGCACAATGAGTGACCTGTAGAGGAACGGAGAGACTTTCAGAAAAACAAGATCAACTAAAACACCTTTAGTTTTCACAGATTGTCCACTGACAGACCGTTCATTATTAATTCATCTTTAGACTTTAAATAAGAATGACTAGAAGTAGCATGTTCCTCTGATTAGCACACAGTCGATTCTTTAGAGCGGGACAGTTTCATTAAACTCTGCACATTCAGTTTTTGCTCTTTTGGTTAATTTCAGATGTAAAAGAATCAAGACCAGCTGGAAAATACTGAAAAAAAGTGTCATTTGCATATGCTGGTATGCAAATAAAGCTAAGCAACATCACAGGTTTTTTAGGAACTCACGTGATGCATAGAGTTCAGCAGTTGGAACGAGGTAGTAGAGGAACAGGCCTCCTCCACAGTATAGAGTGTTTACGTATTTTCTGACTTTATTTTCAAGCTTATAATACTTTATATGTCTATACATATATCTAACTGAGGCAAAGATCCGATCTCCTCCTACACCACTGACACTGTACCAGCCCTCCTTCAGATTAAGATCGTTCTTTGATCCATTAGGAAATAAAGTTTTGGTGAAGCCAACATTGCGCCATGGATCCCTCAAAGTGTTGTGATTCTGGCAAAGATCTGAGACAAAGATCACAGAACAGGAACCATGTCACCACTATGCAGTGTGAATGAAGGTCTGTGACGTATTCAAGCAGGACTATGTGTTACCATAATCATGGCATTCTCCCCACATTCTATCAAGGGTGTAGTTGTAGGTTGTGCTGCACCAGTATTTAAAATGGTTGAGAAGAGTACAGCTGTTGTGAAAAGCTCCGTTGTAAAAGAAAGGAAGTACACACGGAGCTCCGTGAGAAGTCCCGTTAACCGTGGCATTGTCTGGGGGCACACAAACAGCTACATGTTAGAAACACCTTTTTTAAACGTTCAAAGTGCATGAAGCATAAATCTATAAAGCAACAACCAAAACTCAATCTTCATTTAACTGCACTTTCCTGTGAGAAGAACTCATCTCTTAGGTCAAGCGTTCCATTTAATATCAACAAGTACAGGCTGAGTTCATAAAGGCATTTTGAAAAGCCTTAATGACAAAGGTGATGTTTTTTTCTGAAATGTATGAACATATATTTTATATCTTTTTATATCTTACCCCCTAGACCATAGTGCTCCCTAATGGTCCATTACTGAGTATCCTACCCCCCGTTCCATAGTGGCCCACTGTGGCCCATAGCTGAGTATTCAACCCATAGGCTTCCACCACTCAATTCATTTAGGCGGACCACTTTATTCGTCTGATGCTCGTATTCAATCTACCTTTAGTAGCTCCTTGGTAGGTGTGCCTGGCCCAATACTGAATCTTCTTTCTCTACAAACCTCGGTAGGTCAGATATTTTGTCTCTAAATGGTGATCCTCTGTTTCATTGGAGAAGATATTGAATGTGTGTTGTGTTAAAGACGATCACTGAGTTTTAGTTTACTTACAGTAAAACAGTGCAGCACTGCTGGTGACTGTGGTCAGCAGGAGTGCAGTGGTCACTGTAGAGAGAAGCAGAAATGACACTGTAACCATTACTGATCTTCTAAACACAGAGCTTTGATATCTACAGTACTGAGCTAAGTTTTAACAAAGAATGCTTTCAGAAATGGAAGTGTTAATCATTTATTTTCATCAATCAACAAAACGCAGTGAATGAACAAAAGAGAATCCATCCATCTTCTGCCGCTTGTCCCAAGCGGGGTCATGCTGGAGTCCAACCCAGCGCACACAGGGCGAAAGACGGGGGACGCACCCTGGACGGGTCGCCAGCCCATCGCAGGGAGGAGTGAGACGGGGACGCCACCTTGCTCACGGGTACCTCAGGGCAACCTATTGGGAAGGGGTTTGAACCCCCGATCCTCCAATCATAGGGCCAACGCCCAACCACTAGGCCACCGCTGTTTTCTGTTTGCTGCTCCATCAAACAGCAACGTGCTTTAAATGAGGGTATTGATTTTTTGATTATTTGAAAAAACCCTTTTTCTATTTTTCTTTTCATCACAATAATATAGGAACCGATTGAAACACAGTTTCTTGTAGCAATTCTGAATCAGACCCTCAGAGTTTGCACGTAAAGTGAAAATGGGTTTGTGTCTGTGTGAGATGAGAAGCAGTGTTTTATTGATGTCCAGTTTGGGACATATTGACACTTAACAGTTCTTCTCAGTTAAACAGAATCACAAACCGAGATCCGCTCAGAAAAACAGAACACTCACCAGGCAGGAACGAGAAGGAGCTCATCTTTCTCAGTGTGGTCCGAGCTGATGTGAGGAGGAAACTCGGCTCAGTGTGGTAGGACATTCCTCGTGACATCATCCACTGGGCTTCCAGATCAAAGATCTGAAGGCTGCAGTCAAATTTTATGGTCACGTAACATGAAGGCTGATGATGACAGAAGCTGCTTGTTCTTCAGCTTTTTTAGTTTTATGTGTAAACAGTTGTTCAGCAACACTTTTTCTGTGTAATTTGCATCTTCTTCCCGATTTTGCATATTACAATCCATCCATCCATTATCTGCCGCTTGTCCCAAACGGGGTCGCGGGGGAGTGCTGGCGTCCAACCCAGCGCACACAGGGCGAGGACGGGGGACGCACCCTGGACAGGTCGCCAGCCCATCGCAGGGAGGAGCGGGACGGGGACAGCACCTTGCTCAAGGGTACCTCAGGGGAACCCATTGGGAAGGGGTTCGAACCCCCGATCCTCTGATCATGTGGCCAACACCCTAACCACTAGGCCACCTTTCACTTTTTGTAATTTGCATATGCTTCCAGGCAGCAGTGAGGTCCCCTTGAGCAAGGTACCATCCCCGTCACTGCTCCTCAGGTGCTTTCAATAGCTGCCCCCTGCTGCACGTGTGAGAGTGGGTGAAAAGCATAGGTTGCATTTTTTTTGTGTTGTGCTGTGCTGCATTTCACAAAAGCATAGTCACTTTCACTTTGTTTAGCTATGATTGTAAGTCACATCCTCCTGTTTTGTTAAATCCATGTTTAGTAAAAGTCAATTACCTGCTATTTATTGGTCTTATTGTTTATTTTTAACCACATTTTATTTCCTTTTCATTTCTATTTGCTCCAGGTTGGTAGTCAGTGTTAACGTTGGTTAGATAATCAACCAGTCACGCGTCTTATTTCTACTAATCTGAATAAAATCCAGCCGTAACAAACCTGACTACCGCTCACTCAGTTCCCCCCAAAAACCCTGATATTTTTAGAAAGTAAGCCTTTCTATGAAGCAGAAATGTACCAAAGAGGAAGAAAGTAACGTTTATTATTTAAGAAGAATGGTTATTAAAATAGCAGCAATGTTTAATTCTTCACACTTAAGTCTTAAAAGTCTAAAAAAAATCTAATTGTTGCTCAAAAGTCACAGAGCATGTTTTTTGTTCTACACTGTCATGAACCTCCAGATGACCAGTTTGTTAGGAGGAATTAAGTTCATCCTCAGACATCAGTCCTGGTTCTAGACTCCCACTTTTAAATTATGACAATATCTGTTTGTTTGTTTCAGATGCACTTTCACTTTCAGTTTCACTATCCATTATCAACCCCAGCACAACTGCCATCGTCACACACAGGAAGCAAGGCACACACACGTAGCTCCAACTAAGGTACGTTTTAATCAGAATCAGAAACAAAAACAGAAGAATCTCACGGAACTGACAGTCAGGGAAGACGATGAACGGACAATGCTGGGTCGGACTGGCAGGCTATTAGTACGTGGTTCTCCAGGTGCTGGTGATCAGTGGTCATTAATTAGGGTGATTGTGAAAGCCCGGTCAGTATTCCGGGGACGGGGACCTCACCCCTGGCCTGGGTACAGCGGTGGGCGTGACAACAACCAAAAACATCCTCCACAAGTGGCTACCCAGTAACTACATATCCAGCACTGTTGGGAAGTCCTGAGATGAAAAGAACATAAAGGAGAGATTATAAAGTATAACGTGAGTTTAATCACAGGATATAGATTTCAGTACAAACTGGGTTCAAAAACTGAACCAGCAGAAGAAATCTTACAGAAAGGCTCTGAGCTTTGCAGTTAAACCACCTTTAATCTACAAGGGGGATGCTGAAGATTGTTTTATTATTGTATAATATTATTATTAATAATAATATACAAATATGAATAACCACTAGACCACCTAGTGGTGGGTAAATGTCTGTGGACCTGTGGCTCAAGAGGTCCCAGGTTTGATTCCAACCTCTGGTACTACCACCACTGGGTCCCTGAGCAAGACCCTTAACCCTGAGTGTCTCCAGGGGGGACTATCCCTGAAATTAGGACCTGGAAGTCTCTCTGGATAAGAGCGTCTGATAAATAACAAAAATGTAAAATGTAAATTAATAAATCTGCCAAAGAGAGACTTTTCTAGCAAAATGAAGAGCTCAAAACATCACCAGCCATCTTTGTTGGAAATCAGATTCTGAAATGAATGAAAATAAATGAAAGATTCTACTTTTACTGAGTTTTCACTCTTTTTTCAGACGTAAAAGACAGAACAGGAACAAGGATGAACAGGACGGTGTGGTGAGTGAGAGTTTTTATTCTGTTGGAGTTGATCTGTGATTACACACTCCTCCCTCTAGAGGGCAGTGTAGGTGTGAGGTGTGTGGATGAAGCTGTGGAAAGGTGAGGGTTCTGTCCAAGGTGCTGATCTTAGAGCTGATCTGCTGATCTTCTGTTTCCAGTAAAGATGTTTCCTTTGATCCTGAAGCTCTGGAGCAGGAAGCAGTAAAAGGACAAGTCAAGGATAAATGTTGAGTTAAATGTGTGCCTTTAATTACAAAAGTAAAAAGCATGATAATGTTCCTGATCACTGCTTTAGAACCAAGTTCTGAATGATGTAAAAAGTTGTGAAATAATGAAAGATAAAGAGACGGTTGGACTAAAACCCTGCTGCAGCGTCCACCAGCACAGAGTAGGTTTACAGTAAAACTGTGTTTCTACTGTTTCAACACCAGGTGTCACTGATGAGCCTTGATCAGAATAAGAGTATTAATTACTAGAAGCTTTAAAAAGTTTAACAACGGAGCTGGATGAGCTCAAAATAGGTATGATTGTTCCAAAATAAGAGTTTTTGCTGCTTTAAAGTGTATGTGAAAGTGACTATATCATTGTGACAACACACAGCACAGCACACAGTGAACCACCAAATGCAAGCATTTAACCCAGGCACAAACACACACTGGGTAGCAGGGGGCAGCTATGAAAGCACCCGGGGAGTAGTGACGTGGATGGTACCGT
>JABMDN010000253.1:0-25124 GCA_017165825.1 Hepsetus odoe
TGAACTTGGCGCAAACAGAGACACATCATGCTCTCCTGGAGATGGATCTGTGTCTCCATGGCGACTTGGACACAAATTACCAGGCTCTGTTCTGGGATGTAGTGCAGTGGTTATATAATCGAGATGTGTATGACCTCATATAGCACACGTACAGGGTTATGAATCAGTGTTCATCGGAATAAACTCAATTCACCTCGTTGAGTTTTTCATAATTACGACCAGACATGTCTAACATTTATGTTCATTACTGAAGGGATAATCAACTTGGATAAAGAAATAACAAGGAAGAATGTTTTTTCAGTTATTTTAAATTTGTGGTTTCAACATACACTTATCAGCCGTAACAAAAAAATACCTGCCTGATATCATCAGCGTTATTCACTTCATTTGTCAGTGGTTTTAATGTTGTGGCTCATCAGTTTTTTCAGATGTTCAGTAAGAGTCGCTGTCACTTTGGCTGTATCTTCTCCTCTTGCTGTCACTGCTGTCACTCTCAGAATCACCTCTTCTGAGAGCTTCTCTGTCTCTCCAGGCTTCCAGATGGCTGGTCTGCAGCTCTGGGCTGGTTGGAGGGTCCGGGGTTGTTGTCTTCTGCAGAACCGGAGGAATCCTCAGGTGCAGTGGATGGTGGGTTGTGGTAAATAGGGTACCATCCTCTAAAAAAAACGTTCCCCTGAGGCGTTGAAAGTCATCCCCCTTCCAGCCTAGCATGCCCACCAAGGGAGAGCACCCAAATTCATACAGCACAATGGCAAGTCATATAGCGCAACAGCAAGGAAGGAAACTTCTTGCATCTTCGGATGTCTTTGTGGATTTCCTGCTGAAAAGCTGTTAGCAGCTTTTGGAGTGGGTCTTCATCCTCAGAGTCTGACACTTCAGAAGGATGCTCCAAATGTTCCTGCCCAGGATGGAGGAACCTGGACAAGCTCTCATAAGCCTTGTTTAACAGAAAATCCATCTCGTCCATGTTCTTGGCGGAAGGGAAACGGAGTTCAAAGCCCCCACCAGGTGCCTCAAGGCACAGGGAGTAGATGTTGTTGTCCTCATCATCCTCATTACTGTCCCATGCCCCTTCCCACTCGGGCTCTGAGACGTCATCCTCATCATCAGCTTCATAATCACGATCTTCATTACGATCGGCATTGTAGCCGTCGCGATTTGCAGCTCTTCTGCGCATAATAGGAATGCACAGAAGACAATCCACTGAAGGAAATATAAGAAAAAAAAGAACCAGAAATACACAATACAAAAGCAGACCTGTGTGTTCCAGAAACTTCACGTGTGAAATGAAAGTTCCTAAATGTTTCACTGGAACCATGACATCAACCTCATAGCTTTCAATGCAAACTCACAGGAATAAAAGGAAACAGAAAATGCATTTTTGAGATGAGTCACAAACATAATGACTAACAATTGTTATTTGCAATTATTTACATAATTAATTAATTATCAGCTATTCAACTGACTTGAACCTTTTTTTAATTTTATGCGTTGGTTTTCCTGTCCTAAATGCCTAAAAGTCTTCTCTTCTGTAACGATTTCAAAAAAATATGTGCTCCATGCAAAAATAAGGGGGAGCAAGGGCTGATAAAATGATTCATTGATAACAGCTGGTTAAAAAAAAAAACAAAAAGAAAAACTATTAAACAGGGCTACACACAGCTGTATAAAGATCATAAGATTAGTTAAGCCAGCTGTTTACAGGCATCAGGATTGAGAAACACTTTACGTAACACTAGCTGCTTTTTATTTTGTAAAGACAGTCAGGAAGATCTCCCTTTAATTTACCCAAGCACTTTAAATATACAGTTTAATTTTCTTGTTCAGTTATCCAGGGAAAATAACTGTTGTTCAGCATAACTGCATGATTGATTGTCAGACGTTTGAATGGTTGATTCTTTATATTATGCAACTTATGCAAAATATTATTTCAGTTTCTGCCCATTAAGTGTTTTAATGTGTAAAGCTAGCCTTAGAAAACAAAATACAAGGAAAGCTTTCTAAAGAAAATTACCCCACTTAGCCTGCAACATCCACAGAATTTGTCATTCAGAGCACTACTGCATTAATAATTCATAAATCCATATGTTAACATACTCAACAATCGAAGGCTTTCAGAACGAGCAAATATGGCTGCAGGAAGGTCTGAACAGTTTACATTGCATCCTTTGACCATGTCTTTCAGCCTAATAGTCCACCGTCCTGTGTCAAAGAGGAGCATCCCACAAAGTGTCCCAGGTCCAAGAGAGAGACTGAGTAGGAAAATTGGCAATCTGGAGATTTCAAGGTTGCTCCTTGTATTTTATCACCTCTCTGACTTTGAGAATGAATAAATTATACAAACTCTGCTGGAGCCTATCCCACCTCTCACATGGAGAAAGGTGGGGAAACACCCTGGAAAGCTTGCCAGTTCATCGCAGAGCACACACACACACAAAAAAAACAAAAAAAAAAAAACCACTCACTCTCCCACTTAGGGGGACAAATTACCTCTGGTCCACCTGACATCTAGTTTTTTGGATGGTGGGAGGAAACCGGAGCACCCAAAGGAAACACACACAGACAAGAGGCAGACAAGTGCTGCCTTGCCCAAGAATCAAACCCAGGACCTTCTCACTGTGAGGTGACAGTGCTACCCACTGCACAGGATCTCCATTCAACCACCTGACAAATGCCTACTCTCCAGGAAAGAGTTGGTAACTTGGGTGTATATGTCAGCATACTGACATGCATCATAACATATTGAAAAAAATAAATAAATAAAAAATCAGGCAGCATAGAAACAAACTGCCATGATCTGCAATATGTTCAGGTTGTAGTTTACCGTTTACAGTATGTCAGTGCTGAACACAATGATCGGAAAACACTGAACGATTCAAGGCGAAGCTTCCCAGGGCAACAGTTTTTCTGGCTTAATAGGCTAAAATGGATCTTGAATCTCAAGCAGTGTTCCTGAAGTTTTGCTTTCAGGATTAAGTTCATCTAAAAGTGAGAACACTTTCCTGAAGAATGACAGCAGCCAGTGTGTTGACAGATCGTCTGCTGGGATTCCACAGCGCCAGAGTGGGCATCTGTGCTGAAGTTTACGTCTTTGATCTGAAGCACTCCATACACTGCCACCCGTCAAGTGGGCTAATCAGGGCTTGAGGCACATTAACATTTCTGAGCAGATGCATCAAAAGGCACTCCTACAGAGCTCCATTTAACCCTCCGATAAAGGATGTAATTCCCATTGGAACCAGTGGGCCATTGCAAGTTGAAAGTAAAAGGATGACTATTCTTGTCATTGTGAAACACGGCACAGCACACAATGAGAAACAACAAAATTCAACCTCTGCAATTTACCCATACATGCAGCAGGGGGCACATACTGAAAGCACCTGGGGAGCAGTGATGGGGACAGCACCTTGCTTAAGGGTACCTCAGGGCAACTTAATGGTCTGGGATTCAAACTCATGACCTTCTGATCCTAGATCCAGCTCTCTAACCACTAGGCCACCACTGCTGAGGTCACTGAACAGGCCGTCAAACATGCTACTTGGTTTCGGATTCATCTGTATGAATTCTTCCCAACAAGAGAGAGCAGTGAACGAAACAGGGCTGTTCTGATTCTTCTCAAAGTTAGTTAGCATGTTTGAGATGTTTATCAATGAGTAAATAGACTCACTACAGTTGCACAAAACTTTAACTGCCATTTCAAAGCTGCTGCCAAGCTTTGATCAGTACAGGCTAGTACTAGTGCTTTAAAATTCAATTTACACTGTAACAATATAAAAAAGCTCACCTGAACATAAATGAATGTTCAATGTGCCAGCCTGAAACTCAATGTGGGCCTAAAATTGAGGGCACACTTCCATGCCAACAGCATGGTATGCCTGTTGCTCTCTCTCCCTCTGCAGCTCAGCATGAAACACATCTTAGGAAAATTCACTAACCTGATCTCTAGGAAATCTATGATGGGAGTGATAGCAATTGAGGACTTATTCTGCTGGCAACTTTATTCAGGGCACTGCTATGAATTAATTATACAGAAGAAAATCAAACTAGGGGCAGCTTAGGGGGTTGGATTTCCTCCAGGCAGAATAGGAGACTTTTCTAAATGTCTTTCCTTTCTCTCAGCTTTATGCTTATCAAGGAGCATAGATGTTGAGGCAGCTTCTGAGCAAGCTTCTCTCCGTCCAAATTTGTCCAGCCTACAGAAGGTCCAGCGCACTTCAGGCTTTTGAATTAGATATTTGTTCAGGGTATGAAGAAGGGTATATCATTGTAAAATGATTCTCGTGGATATCAAAACAAGGCGAAATGTATGATTTCTGGTAACCCGACAGGATTCTAGTAGTACGTTGCCACCAATCTGTGATCGTGAACATGTATGAAATCCTAGGGCTAGGCTTTTTTCCTTCTCCAAAACTACTATATCCTCTTATATTGTGTCTCTGGGTGTGCAGGAGTTTAAAGTAACGTAGGGACACTTAAAGCCCATATATAAATTGGATTTTAATTGTGATCTCTCAAGAGATGATCACATTGCATCTGAGAATAGATAATTTCCTGGTTCTAACACAAAATTCTTGGAGATCAAACCTTATGAAAGCATCTTTAATCCAACTTTGCATGCTGCACAAATAAGCATCCTTGTTTTCCATGGTTCCCTCACATGATGAAATGCATAGAGCATACAAACACACACACGGCGCACATGCACTCGTTTCCCAAAAAAGGATATGGCTAGAAGACCTGACCACAAGTCCGCAATAAAGGAAGGAGACGTCTGTGCAGTCATCTGTTCATGATCAGTAATTAGCAGCTACTAAGTGCCAAGTTCATGGATAAATAGGACTTTCGATATGGGCCCTCCTAGGGTTCGTTACACCCATTATTAAAACGTAGTTATCTGTGTCTGCTTTGAAGAGCCGTGATGGGATAATAACTACATGCACATTTACACATTGTTTTATAGCACATTACAGTGTCTGATAGTGTCTGTAAAATTTAGAAAACGAAATATTATTTTAACCCTTAAAAGGTAATAAGTGTCTTGCAAACTTACATCTGAACCAGGATGAAAATGAGGTCTAAATGCTGACAAGAAGATCTGTGTTTCCAGAAGCAAATTAACCAAATCATTTTACTTGCCTATATTAGTGGGCAGTGGCTCTTTATGCATAAGAGGTTTAAGGTCTAAATTCTGCACTTCACATTTATGACATTTAGCAGATGCTCTTATCCAGAGTGATTTCCATATTTTCCTGATTACAGGGATAGTCCCTCTGGAGCAGCTCAGGGTTTAGGGCTTTGCCCAATGATGGTGCTGCTAGAGGTGGTGGACCTGCAACCTCTTGGTCCATAGGCGAGTATCCTACCACTAGACCCTCATGGCCCCAGTTTTAACTTTACCTGTCCATTTTAGCCATCCATTCATTCACTCATTCATTCATCTTAACCACTCTAGGGTACTGTGGGTGCTGGAGCTCTCACAGGGTGGAAGGCAGAGAAGGTGATAATCTTTCTGAAATGGCAAGTCAAATCGATACCTTTTTCTCCAACAGTCCTTTGGTGGATGAAAATGAAGTTTAAGTGATGCAGCTGGCATTACACGTTCCTCTGAAGGCAACGCTAGAATCACTACCACTAGAACTTGTGTATATAATGTATATACAAATAAAATATCATACTTTCTGCAGACCAGACAAACTACAGCAGGACTATTTATACACTGATGAGAAGCAAATCAACTCAAACTAGTACCTTCTAACTAGCAACTATAAGGCTGCGCAGCTATGTGAGTGTGTGTGAGTGTGTGAGATGGGGAACTTCCTTGGCCAGGATGGGGATCCATCTTTGCCCGTTGTTATACATCAGGGAGGTGGGTGTGTTTCAGTGAACGCTTCTCCACGTTTTAGACTTATGTCCAGCTTTCCTGGTATTTTTTCTTGAACTTGCTAAAGCTCTTTGGCAAACAGGGACCAGGGCGTCCACCCAAGCGGCCTTAATGTTAGCTCGGGTCAGGATTATATGCATTTTGCCTGCTGTCTGGTATCTGTGAAGTATGAGGGAGTGGATGTGTGTAAGCAGAAGTGTGAGAAACAGACTTCTCGCCTGTTCTGATAGATGTCACCTTGGAAATCCTCTCTTACTATCACACCAGAAGATGATACTGGACCAGGTGCTGTTTTTAATCAGTCTGCTTGATCGGTGCCAATTTTTCACTCTGCAGTTCTTAGGATGTGAAAAACAAACCCCTGTCCTTGACCTTGAGATCCCTGTCTTGCCCTAAACAGTTACATATGAAAACTCTTACACGTGAAAAGGCAAATGAGTCAAATAAAAAGAGCACTCCGAACGAATAAATATAGTCTGACATTCTGACAACACTACACCAATAACACTAATGAGGCTTATTCTAACCATGGTCATATTTAAGATTCAAGCAGATTTGGAAGGCTTGTATAAAGTTGGTGTCTTGCAAAAAAATAAAATAAAACAAAATAAAATAAAATAAAAGATTCGTTTCTGAAAAACATTTAGCAATTGTTGAGAACTTGATTTTAATGTGTAGTTTTTTTACTTTAAGATGTAGACAAGACATGACACATTAGAATGCATCCATAAATGCAAGTGAACTGACAACCACTTAATGTAATTTTCCTTATACATTATTTTACACCTGCTCCAAAAAAAGAGTTTAAATGAGAGTTCATTAGTGAGGAGAGATCAAACAGTAAATGCTTTTCTATTGGACTCTTGTGGACTAGTGGTTGATAGGTGGTGTTGGTAAGAGGGGAGGGAAGCAGAATTGGGCAAATGTTACTACAACTTGATCAAATATTATGAAGAAAGAATTTTGATGTATCAATTATGATACAATGGACTGTACTTAAGACCCAAAACAGGTTGAAAAACATATTTTTGGTTCACTTTCTATTTCATCAGAGGCATATAAGAATATACCAACTATGCATAAGGTGAAACACAGAGCACCAGTAGTGTTCAAGCTCTAACACAACAAAATCAGACGGTCATCAGGTTACAAACCCTGCAGGGAGCTGAATCGGATATTTGGGAACAAAGAAAACATGTAAAATGGTGCTAGAATGAGGTGCTAAGGTGCTATTCCTTCTCTGAAGCTGGTGCTTCAGGACATCTGCGCATATTCTAGAATTTCACTCTTTGCCCTGAGTCCCATTAGCCAATCAAAAGCTAGCTAATATTCATGACCACATGTGCATGTCCTCACAGTAACAGCAGGAAAAAGCACTGCAAAAAGCCAGAGGCCAGGAAACCTACCTGGAAATACAAAAAAAGCCTTTGTTACTCAATAAAATGTGAATAACAAGCCACTAAGAATTATGAAATGAAAAACTAGAAAATATCTAATAATTTTGCACACTGTCAAAGCTGTGCGGTTCAGGATGTTATTTTAGGTTGCTGGTTGAGAGCACAAAGTGATGTTTCTCTCAACCAGCAACCAGCAAGGGGTGAATGAAGAGCTTGGTTCCAGTATAAATTCAGTGTTTTCTTCACCATTTACACTCCTTAGTGAGCCGTAGCTGTTCATTGTGATGATAATGCTAGAAAAAATTAATGCGGTTGAAAATGTGCACATGTAATTGTAGCCATTGATACTGTCTGATCCTCACGTTATACAACAAAGCCTGCAGTTCTGCTCCTATCAGATGGCAACAAATCTCACACTGCTCACTCCATCTGGAAATCAAAATCTCTAAATCCTCTCACAGTGCTCTAAAGGAAGTAACAGAAATTTTCAAAATTTCTTAATGAAAGAAATTACAGAATACAAAGTCCAAACTATCTCTGTATGAATATGACACCACGGTTAATTCAAGGTATGTGATACCTAATGGGCCTAGCCATGCTTTATAAACCGGACTAGACAACTCTTGGTCACATGATGTTATGGCTAATAAATTGCCCTGTGCATCATCAACAAACTTACTGAGAGGCTAATTGAAGGAGTGTGTTCTAGTGCCTGGTAGCACCGTTAACGACAAATCACTCTGCCTTAAGCTTCTTTATCGTTCGACGCGGCACAGAAAAAATAAATAAATAAACCAAAAGGATTCTATTCTTGCACTTAAGTGTACAAGAACAATAAAAGCTTCTTAATCACTTTATTTAAGCAACCGTAGAACCTCAAGTTGCAAATAATCATAAGAGAGTCCTCCACGAGTGCTTACATGCTTTCTGAATATCGCTCTTGGTCAGTTCTCTCTCTCGCTCGCTCCCTGTGAGCTACTCTCTAGACAAAGAATCCATTAGGAAAGAGTGATGTGCAGTAACATGTGCCCTTGTCCAGAAATAAAACATCCCAAACACTCAGAAAAACACTCTCTCCTTAAGAACTTTTACACAAAATAGGCAAAATGAAGACTTTCACCTATTTTTTGGTTTTCAAAGCTTAATTACAGACATCAGGGAGCAACAAAACACTTTTTTCCTTCCTAATTTTAATAGCATTTGAACCAGAATAGCCTTTTAAACACAAGCAACCTATACATTTCTGCAACAAACGAAAGCGTAACTGATTTAACATGCATTTCCAGCACCTGTGGTCTACAAACAGCTCATGTTGCAACTTACCCCACAGACAAGGTCACTTGCAACTGAGTCACTAAAAATATGTTAATTGCGATTAATAAAATAAATATGACAAGCAATCATATTTAATTGGAAGAATAGAGATTCTCCCTGGAGCTACTTGGCTCAGCTCAGGTCTAGTAGTGCTGGAGATAAGAGCCAGGTTTAAACCCACAACCTCTTGTTCTGCAGCTGAGTATCCTGCCCCTAGGCTACCACCCCTATTTGGGAAGATACTGACTTCTCTCTTTGTTTACTTACAAATAAACTGACCGTGTGGAGCTTGCTGCGGACATGTCTCAAAACAGTGCTATATTACTGCCACCATGAAGACTAATAAATAAAATAAGTGACTTGTGCACAATCTTTTCATTTAAAATCCTTTTGGAACGAAGTAAGCCAGGCTTTAAAGTGAATGTTGATAAAAAGCTGTCACATATGCAGATGAAATTGCAATCCGAATGCACAAACATGACTAAAACTGTGCTCCCCCCCAACATAACTTACGAAATTTGTATCCGTGTTGTGTCGCTGCTCAAGTCGGGCCTGAAATACTTTTAACAGACCTTGTTTTAAACAACAGCACAACTCTTTTTGTTCTGGGTCACAACCTTGACACATGGACTGTTTTGAGAAACAACACTCAGGCTGTGTTGTGGGCACATTTCTGGGGACAGTGAGAAACAAAGCTTAAACCCTTTCTTCCCAGGAACATTCTGAATACACCATTATCAAAAAGAAGCTACTTCCCCCAGGATCACTGTGAGGACTAAAAGTGGGCCATTCTTCTACACCTCTTTTTCTTCCTCTCTCAGAAGCCACATTGGCAGTAGCTGGTGGGCTAAAAAACAGCACTTTATGGACATGAGGAGGTAGTAGGGGCATGACTCAGTTCCCTCATAATGAGAAGTCATGTTGTTCTTCTAACAACCCACAATCGAGAACAGCAGGGTGAGAAGATGCTATAATAAACATGTGACGCATCCATTTAGGCCCATTTGATCCGCTTCAAATTAACCGTCTATATGGCTGGAAGCAGTTGGCCTTGAAATACATCTCAATAAATCAATTTGCCAAAGAGGCTTTTAATTTCCTCTGCTATGATTGCACCTACCGTAAAGAGGGCCCTGCGTTTGCTATAACTCTGGTTCCTGAAAAAAAATAAATAAATCACAGGAACTTAGAGGAACCTTTATTTCCCTTCTTTCGTGCAATGAAGATATTTGTGATGTCTTCTCAGTAGTCTCCCAGAGAAGCATGGTTTGCCTTTTCACATGCATGCAGATTTTTGAGATGCCCATATTCACTCCCGACCCACTAAAAGCATGGAGCAGTTTCGAAATGGATGTTAGGAAACCTCGAAGGCGTATGTGTGAGGAAACTTCAGTCCTAGTCTCAAGAGGACACTGCAGTGCATTGCCAAATAATGACCCTACGCTGAAGGCGAGCATGACACATAAGAAATGATCTAATTAAACAGGAGAATGTGCACAGGCCACATCAAAATGAGGATCTTACTTGTATTTAGACTCTCAAAATGTCTGAGAGAGAAAATAAAACACTATCAGAGTGATTCACCTGACTCAAACATTCTGGCCTTCCAAATCTTCCGTGAAACACTCTGGTGGCTCCAGCCAGCTGCCAAACACTGCTAGCCATGCTGAGCAAAGTATCCCTTTGAACATTGAGTTATTTAACAGTTTCTGCTTCCACCACAATAACCAGGGACGTCTGTGCAGCCTGTACCCTACAGATGTGAATAATGCACAGCATGCGATTTCTTAGATAAACTCCAGCAGGCAAGGATTTTATATTCTGCTGATAGCAGGGAGTCGGTCCTTAATTAAAATCCTATGTTAGATGTTTCCTGAATATCTCCAGCCTCCTGCACCCAAAGACAAAGAACTCAGACACATGACTGACTTTACTCTGACTGGTTCTTCCCTCGTGACTAAAAACGAAAGACTAAAAAATTACAAACTAATCCAATTATATTAGTACCTCCCATATCCTACATTTTCTTTCACCGTCCTGATTCACTTTTACTTTTTGCTTAAGACTGTTATGTAAATGAGCTCTGTTCTGATTGGTGGGTGAAAATGGCAGCTGCAATGGTGAATTTATGCAAGCTTTATGAGGGGGGGTGTGTTTTTGTTCGAGTGCGTTTGCTCAACATGACGTTGAATCAAGCAGCAAATCCAAGCTGCCAAAAGAATCACATGTCCTTCCTAAAAGGGGAAATACATCAAAACCACAGACTTGTGATTTCTGTGATGACAGACAGAGTGTACGTGTGAGCAGGCAATTAAGATACAGCTTTGTTGGGAAAGACGCCAAAAAACAAAACCAAAAACCAGTTGCCCCATATTAGGGCTGGGCGATGTTGACCATACTGTTATCATAAATTACATCCCGATATTATTCTATATGATTATAATCACATTTCTTTTCAACTAGCGCAAAAGTAGTCCTGCTTAACTAGGTTTAGTGCAGTGAAGTTTGGGGGACGTTGCAAAAAAAAAATATTGTATTCATATGTATTATGGCACTATAGGCTGAAATTTGAATAAGCCTGATTATCCAATACTGACAGGTTATGATTATTAATTATATTAATAAAATCTCAATGAGACAGTAGAATAGACAGTCTGGGACATTACGTTTGCTATTAAAGCTTCAATTCTGAAAACAAAAAAAGCTTAAAAAAAACAAAATAAAAAAAAGTAATTGCACTTATGTTGCAGTTAAAACACGGATTTAAAAAAAAGGCTCAATTACATAATTTCTTTACATTTTTCGGCCCTAAATCTGACTGCATGCCCCTAGGATGTCTTGCTTCTTCAATTCAGTTTGAACTTTACACACTTCCTCCTGACCCTACACTAGATATTATACACCCCTCTAAGCAAAGAACCACCTAAAGTTATAAACAAGTGTAATTTTACAAAGCACAGACATCCTATCTTCCATATGAACCAGAGAAAGCGAAAGGTCAGTCTGTTTTTGGTGATCTCGACAGCCTGCGACAACTTCCACAGAGTTTTTGAATATGCCAACCTGATGTGCAATTAATAATCACCGGTTATTACTTTAACTCTTTAAGGGTTTGCAGCAATTTACGCCACATCTCCGTGAGCACGAAGGCAGCATGTAAAGAGAATGAGTAAGGGTTTACTGGAGCGGCAGGAGCACTTAGCTTTAATGAAGTGTGGGAACAAGAAACCTGAACTCTTGTGTTTGGCTAAACTCTCGTTTAGACTAATACCCTGCAAGGGCGTAGCAGAGAACTGTGGTATTCTGCAGTCAGTTATTTCTGACCTGGCTTCCTCACACTCACCACCGTCTGTCTCATGGCCTACACGTTTCACTGAAGCGCCTCGTGGTAATGGCATAATGACAAGGTATGAAAAACACCACAGAAAAGGCGGACAGAGCGAGGGCCTCATGGCTTCTGGGCCGACTCGGCCATGGCTGGGGTGAAGATGAGGATCTGAAGTCATGGAACGGCTCATGCATGCACAGCTCAGACAATAACAGGCTATTGAGTGACTTTACGCAGGAGACTTGAGCACTGAGGGAGCGCACAGCAAATCCCCTCGCATTTTTCACGGCACAGGCTGAGGAATTTGAGGGCAAAAACGGCCAGTGAACGTTGTATCTGCACCAACCACACAACTGCTATGCAAACATTAATACTGTGGTTTTCCTGTCACATGCATCCTGCATATGTATGGTACTGAGTGAGAGAGAGAGATAGACTGATAGAGAGAGAGAGACAGACAGACATGTTCACGTTACACCGCGTTGATAAGGGGAACGACTTGTATCGGCCAGGGCCGGATACATGGGAAGGGTTAATTAGCTGGGACTGCTGAGTTTGTGTAGGAGGTCCACACACACACACACACACACACACACACACACACACACACACAGTGTTCTGCCTTCCTCAGCCTGCCTCCACCTTCATCTTCTTGCGATGTACTGTGGCAGGTTAAACCGTAACAAGCACTCGCTCTCACAGGACAGCATTAAAGTGCCCATTTCATGAAAAATCACATTCTATTCCTAATTTTTTGGAAAATTAGTCCATAATCGAATCAAGCCTACGTACGCAGGCAAGTTCAGTGCATAGACATAGAAGAGGTTCACGATGAAGTTATAAAGAGTGCCTGGATCGCTTTTTGAAAGACGCTCAATGTAGGCCACCCAATCAGGAAGGAGATCACGCATGCGCATGTACACACACACTTATGTATGTATGCAAGTACACATCCACACATATTATACACATCAATACGCGAGTGTGTGTGTGTATATATATATATATATATAAGAGGCTTTAAAGGGACAGTAACAAATTGGGGATAAAAATGAAAAAAAAATATTTATGCTTTTATTGCAACATAAATCAACAGAAACGTCACAAGTTGGTCTCAGAGTGGAGTAAAAAAAAAAAAAAAATACATGAGAATATGGGCTCTTTAACCCATCCTGACGTTTGCCGTTAATGAACGCCATGGAGGTGTGTGTGTGTGTGTGTGTGTGTGTGTGTACCTGTTCAACACGGATGTCACTTACCCAGCAGGAGCAGTTTGACCTCCCTCGCCGCCTTCTCTCCGTCTTCCCGGAGATTTTTGTCGATCATTTTCGACCTCTCGGCGGCCGCCTTGTCCTCAGCGCTCACCGTGCAGCCCATCTTCACTCTCTCTCTCACACACACACACACCGACTATAAAACGCACAAATCCCAGACACTCACCAACTAGACCACACAAATCCCCAACAGCACGCGCGCAACTAAACAAGCACGCCGACCAAACAAGCACGCGCGCGCTCGCTGTCTCGCGGGCTCGTTCGTTAACAGCGCGCGGTGAAGAACCGGGGCAGCGCCGAGACTTCAGACAGAGTCACTGTGAAAAGCGGCGCTCCGCGGCTCCATCCACCTGGAGGACTGTCTCAGACCGACCGGCTGGCCGTGCTCACAGCCGCGTCTCACTCACGCACACACTCTCACACTGCGGGGCTCAAACGGAACAGACCGCCGCGTCCTCTCCGCTGCCCGTTAAACGCGCGGCATCGCGATCCGCTCGCACTCCGAGCCAAAGAGCCGCAGCTCCACACCGCCACACCCGCAGCGCTTCACTACACACTCACACACACACGAGCGCCTGGACAACTGCCCCCTGCTGGCCGACTGGGGGAACTGCAGGGAACACGGTTTGAACTCGAGCGGGGATCTTCAGCAGTCTTTCTTACACTTACTTACTTACTTACTTTTACACACTTACACACACACACACACACACACACATACATACATAATGACTAGAAGTAGAGCACTACCTGTCTGTCTGTCTGCCTACCTGTCTGTCTGTCTCCATAATAGGATGAGTATGGCAGACATGAGCACTGTTTTTTTTGTTTTTATTATAAACGGGCTAGTTTATTTATATATAATAATATATTTATATATAAATTGCATACTTGAAGTGCTAAAAACATATATCATATAAATACTTTTATTTATAGGTTGCCCTGCACATCAGAATCAAAGCCTATGAAACACTCCCACTAAACAAATTTCAGTGAATGAATTGACAGAGACGGAGAAAGGGAGTCTCTGGTGCCATCAAGTGTTCAAAAACAGCACAGACTCTGAATGATTTTGGTTCAAACCAGCGAAGCTGTAAAAATGCATGGCTGTAAATGATGAACGCTTGGGGTTATTATATGGCTGAAAGTATGTGGACAGATCCCTTAGTGATTGAACCTGGGTTTTTTCATCATAAATATTGCTGAAGGGTAAAAAATGGGAAAACTGAAATGGCAGAGTCTATGGACAAGAAACTGAGACATGTCAAACCAAGCAAGACAATGCAGACCATTCACAAAGATTTGCAGAGGGTTGCTACCTAAATAGCTGTAAAGTGATAGCAATTAAAGTTTGGTGAAAGAGGGATAATTCATGAAATGGAAATGTCCACCCCAGCATGAGATCGTGAACTCTCTGAAAAAGATTTTTATAATACAGTTTACGACAGTTTTGGTGGCAGAGCTCCGGATCTTGATCTTTGGAGAGTTTTTTAGAAATTATTTTGGAACATTATGCCTGTGGGGCAAGCACGGGGTGGTGGTGGGCTAGTGGTAGCATGCTTGCCTATGGCTCAAGTGGTTCCAGGTTCAAATCCACCTCTAGCTGGGTCCCTCAACAAGACCCTTAACCCTGAATTGCACCAGGTGTAGACTGTCCCTGTAATTTTTTTGCTGATGATATTGTGATGTGTAGTAAGAGTAGGGAGCAGTTTGAGGAGAACCTGGAGAGATGGAGATCTGCTCTAGAGGAGAGGAATGAAAGTGAGTAGGACAAAGACAGAATACATGAGTGTGAAAGAAAGGGTGGAAAGTGGAGTGGTTAGGATGCAAGGAGTAGAGGTGACAAACGTGGAGGAATTTAAATACTTGGGATCAACAGTTCAGTGTAACGGCGAGTGTGGAAGAGAGTGAAGGCAGGTTGGAATGGGTGGAGAAGAGTAGCTGGAGTGATTTGTGACAGACGCGTACCAGCTAGAGTAAAAGGGAAGGTTTGCAGGACAGCAGTGAGACCAGCTACGTTGTACGGTTTGGAGATGGTGGTACTGATGAAAAGACAAGAGGCAGAGCTAGAAGAGTTAAAGAAGCTGAGATTTTAGTTGGGTGTGTTGAGGATGGACACGATTAGAAATGAGTATGTTAGAGGGACAGCTCAGGTTAGACATTTTGGTGACAAAGTGTCACCAAGAGTCGCGGAGGGGGGCTGTGTGTTTACGTAAACACTCAATGGTGTACAAACACTGTGCTGGTCTCTACACACTGTTCGACACTGCTGGAGGTGCTGACAGTCAGGTGCAGACCGTTTTATCTGCCCAGGGAGTTCTCTACAGTGTTTTTAACGGCGGTCTACATTCCACCCAGCGCTAGCGCTAACAGCGCTAATACTAACAGCACGCTGGCTGAACTTTATGGAGTTATCAGCGGGCTCCAAAACTACCACCCAGATGGACTGTTTATTGTTGCCGGAGATTTCAACCATGCAGATCTCAGGTCAGTTTTCCCTAAATTCCATCAACATTTGAACTTTGCAACGAGGGGGGAAAACACGCTGGACTGTGTTTACACAAACATGGCCGGCGCATACAGAGCGGAGCCCCACCCCCACCTCGGACTCTCAGACCACATCTCTGTTCTGCTGATCCCAGCGTAGCAGGTAAAGCAGGTAAAGACCTGGCCCACAGGAGCCATCTCTGCTCTTCAGGACTGTTTTGAACGCACCGACTGGGACATGTTTAGGGAGGCTGCAACCTACAGTGACTCCATCAACCTGGAGGAGTACACAGCTTCAGTGACT
Source organism: Hepsetus odoe (assembly GCA_017165825.1). Taxonomy (NCBI): domain Eukaryota; kingdom Metazoa; phylum Chordata; class Actinopteri; order Characiformes; family Hepsetidae; genus Hepsetus; species Hepsetus odoe. Next base: position 15,986 of record JABMDN010000253.1, read on the forward strand.
GGCTACATCAGCAAGTGCATTGAGGATGTTACTGTGTCCAAGTTCATCATCACAAGACCCAGCCAGAAGCCATGGATGACTGCGGAGGTGCGCAGACTCCTGAGAACCCGGGACAAGGCCTTCAAGTCAGGGGACGAGGCCGCCCTAAGAACAACAAGGGCAAACCTGTCTCAGGCCATCAGAGCGGCGAAGCGAGCTTACGCAGAGAGAATCCATGGCCACTTCAAAAACACTGGTGACACGCGGCGCATGTGGCAGGGCATCCAGGCCCTCACCAACTACAGGACATCTCCACCTGCCTCTGACGGTGACCCCTCCCTCCCAGATGCGCTGAACCACTTCTACGCACGGTTTGATGGAGTGAACAACACGATAATGAGGAAGACCACCCCTCCTCCGAACGACCAGATTCTCTGTCTGACCACAGCCGAGGTGAGAAGATCTCTTCTCAGAGTCAACCCACGTAAAGCTGCTGGTCCAGACAATATTCAAGATTGTGTGCTCAGAGGATGTAGAGAACTGGCAGATGTTCTCACTGACATCTTCAACATCTATCTGAGCACCACTGTTGTTCCAAGGTGCTTCAAGACCACCAGCATCATTCCAGTGCCAAAGAAACCATCTATCTCCTGCCTCAATGACTATCGTCCCGTCGCACTCACACCCATCATCATGAAGTGCTTCGAGAGGCTGGTTATGAGGCACATCAAGTCTCAGATCCCCTCCTCACTGGACCCCCTGCAGTTTGCGTATCGTCCCAACGATACGCCCCATCTCAACGGATGATGCAATCTCCACCCCTCCATCTGGCCCTTTCTCATCTGGACAGAAAGGACAGTTATGTCAGAATGCTGTTCATCGACTACAGTTCAGCATTCAACACCATCATCCCTCAGCACCTGAGTGAGAAGCTAAGGCTGCTGGGCCTGAACACCTCCCTCTGAAACTGGATCCTGGACTTCCTGACTGGGAGACCCCAGTCAGTCAGGATCAGTAGCAGCACCTCCAACACCATCACGCTGAGCACAGGAACCCCCCAGGGTTGTGTGCTCAGCCCACTGCTGTTCACACTGATGACACACGACTGTGCAGCCATGCACAGCTCGAACCACATCATCAAATTCGCTGATGATACAACTGTGGTGGGTCTGATCAGCGGTGGAGACGAGGCAGCCTACAGAGAGGAGATACAAGAGTTGACGGACTGGTGCAGAACCAACAACCTGTCTCTGAACGTCGACAAGACTAAAGAGATGGTTGTTGACTTCAGGAGACCACGTCGGGACCACGCTCCACTTATTATCAACACCTCACCTGTGGAGATGTTCCAGAGCACCATGTTTCTTGGTGTTCACATAACTGACAACCTCACGTCGACCCTCAACACCAACTTCATCACTAAGAAAGCCCAGCAGTGTCTCTACTTCCTGCGCAGACTGAGGAAAGCCCATCTCCCACCTTTCATCCTCACCATCTTTTACAGAGGAACCATTGAGAGCATCCTGAGCGGCTGCATTACTGCCTGGTACGGGAACTGCAACGTCTTAGACGCAAGTCCCTACAACGGGTAGTGAGAACAGCTGAGAAGATCATTGGGGTCTCTCTGCCCTCTGTACAGGACATTTTCACCACTCGCTGCATCCGCAAAACAACCAGCATTGTGGATGATCCCTCCCACCCATCCCACACTCTCTTTTCTCTCCTGCCATCTGGGAAAAGGTTCCGCAGCATACGGGCCTCCACTTCCAGGATGGGAAATAGTTTCTTCCCCCTGGCCATCAGACTCTTAAACTCTTAAACCGCCAATGTCTACCCAGTCCACCATTATCATTATCATTATCTATTTATTTATTTATCTCCTGTTGCACTCTGCACTTAAACAATAACACTGCTCCACCACACTGTTACACTGAAATCTACCCGGGCTGCTTTGTTCTACAACACTGCGGCCCTCTACGGATGAATGTACTGTCTGTCGTGCCGTCTGTTGTTGTCTGTCTTGTCTGCACTTGTTGCCCTGTTTTGTGTATTATGTTGTGTCTTGTGTCTTATGTTGTCTTGTGTCTTGTGTGTAGCACCAGGGTCCTGGAGGAACGTTATTTTGTTTCACTTTGTACTGTGTATATGGCTGAAATGACAATAAAATCCTACTTGACTTGACTTGAAAGTCAGAGAAGAAAGGTTGCATTGGTTTGGACATTTGCATTGGTTTGGTCCAGAGGAGAGACAAGCATTATATTGGGATGAGGATGTTGAGGATGGAGCTGCCAGGAAAGAGGAAAAGAGAAAGACCAAAGAGCAGGTTCATGGATGTGGTGAGAAAAGACATGCAGGTGATTGGTTTGGAAGAGGAAGACGCAGAGGACAGGAAGAAATGGAAATGGATGATCCGCTGTGGTGACCCCTAAACAGGAGCAGCCGAAAGAAGAAGACAGTACATGGGGACCCTTCTGCAAAGGATATAATCCACCTTTGTACATCTTCCTCCACTCTTATACACCACCTTGTTCTCCTACCTCTGCAACCACCTGACCTTCAGCATTCCTCTCCTTGACACCATACCTACCCATCAACTCTTCATCCCCTCTGTTCCCTTCACCAACATAACCATTAAAGTCCGGACCAATCACCACTCTCTCTCCCATGGGTACACTCGCTATCACTTCATCTAACTCACTCCAGAATTCTTTCTCCTCCATCTCACAACCAACTTGTGGCGCATAAGCACTAACAACATTTATTATCACACCTAATCACACCTGAAACTTCCAGCTTCAAACTCATCACCCTATCTGATGCTCTCTTCACCTCCAAAACACTGTTCACATACTCTTCCTTCAGGATAACACCTACCCAATTCCTCCTTCCATTCACACCATGGTAGAACAATTTAAACCCTCCTCCATGTTAACCCTTGCCTGAATTCCACCTTGTAGTCCTCCTTCTTGTGGGTGGTGGTGGTCTAGTGGTAGGATACTTACCTATGGACCTATAGCTCAAGAGGTCCCAGAATCCCACCTCCAGGGCTACCACCACTGGGTGGTTAAGACCCTTAACCCTGAATTGCTCCAGGGGGACTGTCCCTGTAATTAGGACATGGAAGTTAGGATTATTTTTTTATTATTTTTTTTAGCAGTGTCTGCTAAATGCCGTAAACGTAAATGTAAATACACCTGGCCTTATTATTAACCTTCCTGTGTGTGAGTCTCTCACACACAAAAAATCAACCTTCCTACTTTACCAGTAATGCTGCCAATGTTCAAAGTTCCTACCCTCACTTCCACTCTCTTACACTTGAAAGTGAAAAATTGAAAGTGACTATTATTGTCATTGTGAGGTCACAGCACAGCATACAGTGAACCACAACAAAATTGGACCTCTGCATTTAACCCATGCACACAAACACTGTGCAGCTATGAAAGCAGCGGTGGCCTTGCTAGCGCACTTCCTTCTCTTCTCCTGCCTCCTCCTCTTATTCTTCTTCTCTTTTGGCCAACAGTAGCCCAGTTTCCACCAGCACCCTGCAGGATAATTGTACTGGTGGCGGTCATTGTTGACCCAGACCTCGACCAATCAGGTATGGAAGTCTCTTTCTTGTTTGCATATTGATTTAGCAAAAGTTCTACACCGGATGCCCTTCCTGACGTAACCGTACCCACTTATCTGGGATTAGGACCGCCATGAAAAAATACACTGGCTTGTGCATCCCTAGTGGTGCAAATGAATATTAAACTAAAATAAAATGCAGTACAATTGATTGGGATGCATGGTTCTGGTAAAAAGAATTATGACAGATACAGTTCTGACAGATACGTTTTTGACACTTTCTGACTGACCAACACATTTATGGTGCCTTTATCCAAGTAATGAATTGCTTATTCTAACTAAAACTCATCAGAGATGCCAAAGAAGCCCAGGATGTTTGGGGTGAAGATAACAATAATGCTAATGAGGGTGGGGATGTGGGTGATTTTTGTGAATTTTGTACAGGTGAAACTGCTTCATCAAAAAATTATTGCAAAGAAAGAGGACATTACTCCCAAAAGAAACAGGCAGTAATGTGCATGAATGTGAATGAAACAGAGCAGCAGTGTTGTAACTAGACTGCACAGAGCAGCAGTCTAATGAAGCAGCATTGTTACTGTTAAAAAAGTGCAGAGTGCAAATTAGAGAGAAATAGGTTTATGAAAGGAGCAGAGGGGGAAGAAGAGTCAAAAGTCTGATGGCCAGGAAGAAACTGTTTCTCAGCCTTGTAGTGGAGGCCCATTTGCTACGGAACCTTTTCCCTGGATGGCAGGAGGGAGAAGAGTGTGTGGGACAGGTGTGAGGGATCATCCACAATGATGATTGCTTTGCAGATGCAGCGAGTGGAGAAAATGTCCTAAAAAGAAGGCAAAGAGACTCTGATGATCTTCTCAGCTGTTCTCACTACCTGTTGCAGGGACTTGTCAGAGACATTGCAGATCCACTACCAGACAGTGATGCAGCTCCTCTGGATGCTCTCAGTGGTTCCTCTGAATAACATGGTGAGGATGGGTGGAGGGAGATGGGCTCTCTTCAGTCTTTGGAAGAAGTAGAGAAGCTGCTGAGCTTCCTTTGTGATGGAGCTGGTGTTGAGGGTTCAAGTGAGGTTGTGCTATCCATGGAGATGGTCCAGCGCTCCAGAGTCCAGATTTGCAAACTGTTTGCATACTGAACATCTGACAAAAAATTATTTTTTAATCAACCATCTGTGGCAGTAGCAAACGACTACACCACAAAATACAGTTCAGTCAGTTTACCCACTCATGTATGAGAAGCTGTGTATTCAGTTTTGTGAAATATAATAACCTGTTTGTGAAATATGTATGACTTTAAGAGCATCTTTAACACATTAGTTGTACATTTTAAACTCCAGTGACCCACAAGACCCATTACTCATCAGCGTTCTGGGTCTTCGTCATTTAAAATCAAGCCCTGAAGGGCACCAAACCAAAACTTACAATGAGATTCTCAGTCATGATACTGTTACTACAAACAAACACTGCCGTTTTTCTTTTTAAATATTTGAATTTTTTAATTTTTTCTTGGTTTGGAAAAGGCCTCCGAGAACGCTGCAGCAACCCTGGTGATCAAGGGCTTTCTCCTTGGTGCAGTGCTGGCTGTGGATGTTCTTGTCGCAGGAGGAAACTCAACTGGAGACAAGTGGGATGGTTCAGATCCAAACACTACAAAAGAAGGTTATTTTTCAAGTTAGCAAGAGAAACTGTAGACAGACTTTAGAAAAGAGTGGTTGCGTTTATGCAGCAAATTTGAGTGATTTTAAATACTCATGCCATACTCGACAAAGAGCTTATACATACTTCACTATGCTTCTAATATTTATTTCAAAGACTTAAATGGGCTTAATACTGTAAAGCGTAAAACAATTATAAACCAAGTACCTGCTGATGTAGACCTCTGCTTAATCTTCAGGTCTTCAGTCACAAAACTTCTGGATCCTCTTTGGTGTTTCTGCTTTTTAGAAAAAAGGGGAAAGTATGCACTTTAACAGGACAGCACTTGACATTGTTAAGGCATAGTGACACAAGATATGATGAGACTGGGTTGTATGTAAAAGGTTTGGACCACCGCATGGATATGGAACTCTTGTTGTTTTCTACTATATTATTTTCACATAATATCGTTACAATTGCAAACAATACATTTCATTATTTCTTCAGGAAAGAGTAAACATGTTAATTAATCTGTAATAATAAATAGTTCCAATTAGAAAATAATAATAACACATTTCTCCTGAACAAAGCATCCAAACTTTTGCAAATAACTGCATAAAAAAATAATGTACCGCATAAAGTTCTACCAAAGATGCAGAATTAAAATACCCTACCCTGATCCTTAGTTTTGGAATCTTCATTTTGGTAAAGACAAGTCTAAGATCTCTGTGCCTCTTGGATAGACTTGCTTTACTCTTACACTTTTCTTCGTTTACCAAAGGCCTTGGAGAAAGCTGCAGCAACCCTGGTGAAAAAGGACTTTCTCCTTGGTGCAGTGCTGACTGTAGATGTACTTGCCACAGGAGTTAACTCAATTAGAGGCAAGAGGGATGATTCAGAACCAAACACTACAAAAGAAGGTTATTTTGCAAATGAGCAAGAAACAGTAGACAGACTTTTAAAAAAAAGAAGTTATGTTTTATGCAGTAAATTTGAATGATCTGAAATACTCATGCCAAACTCTCACACTAAGAGCTTATACATATGCCTATGCCTCTTATATTTATTTCAAAGACTTGTATAAATGTGCTTAACACTTTAAAAGAATCAAACAGTACAAGAATAAAATCAAGTATAATAAAATAACCTGCTGATGTAGGCCTCTCCTTATTCTTCAGGTCTTCTACAAAACTTTCGAATCCTTTTTGGTGTTTTCGCTTCTTAAGAAAAGGGGAAAATATGCATTTTAACAGGACAGCACTTGACAGTGTGAAAACATAGTGACACAAGATAGCAGATGTGAGGAGATACATTGTTTGCAAAAGGTTTTAACCCTACCATTCAATAAAAGTCCTGTTATTTATTTTTTTCAATAAAAGTCCTGTTAAATTGTTTTTACATAACATAAAATGTTACACCACATTTTATTCTATGATAATCAAAAAGTAATAATAAATAGTTTCTGTTAGGTACTTGACCAAGGTATCCAAATTTTTGTAAATGACTGCGTTGTAAAATATACTTTGCCACCCAAAGTTATACAATGCAGAATAAAAAAAAAAAAACTACCTTGATCCTTAGTTTTGGAAACTTCAACTTGGGACAGGCAAGCCTAAATCGATGACTCCTGGACTCAGTAGCACTCCTCTCAGGCTTCAGTACTTTGGACAGCGCACGAGCTGGGACGACAAAAAATTCATCCGAGTCCACTTTAATGATCACATTATTGGGCTCTTTGACTCTTATGCTGTTAGAGTGAAAAAGCCTTTCCATGATCCTGAGTTTTGGAATTTTAATCTTGGGAAAGGTGAGTCTAAATCTTCGATGGCTCCTGGACACACTTGCATTACTCCCAGACATCATGACATTGGGGAGCACACCAGATGGGACGAGAATAAATTCATCTGAGCCCATCTCAATGCAATTATTGGGCAGATTCACTCTTATACTTGGCGTCAAAGGTTCAGGACTGGAGATACTACCCTCAGTATATGTTGCAGAAAGGAGCTCCAGATTTTCTTCCAAAGACTGGAAAAATGGTTTTGCTAGAACCTCAACCGAGTAATCGCATTTTGAGCATGCAAGAGTTGCCTTCATGCCCTCAAAAATGATGTTCGCCATCCTTATAGAGTGTACCAGGAGTTTGCCATTCTCTTCAGTCAAGTCTCCATTGGCTTCCATGAAGAGCCTCTTCAGTAGAGCATTCTTCATTTCAGCCTTGGTGCTTGCCAAGACTTTTTCAGACACCATTTGGACTTGTTCTGTATACAGTGTAGACTCAGTGGGGATGTTCGCTTCAGCGGTGCTGATCAATGCAGATGTTAGTGCAGTAATCACTCTTGACGCAGAAGCTAAACTTTCCAGATCAGTATCGAAAGTGGAAGGTGTGTGCTGTATCACACTTCCAGGATGTGAAATGAGACTGGCAATCTCTTTAGAAATGATCTTGTTGACCATCCTGGAAGCCTCATCCATGAATGCCTGAGAGGAGCAGCGGAAGGAGTTCTGTGCGCCATTCATGCAGCCAATGACGATGTTCTTTAAGACTCCTTCACAACGTGGTCTGTTCAGGCTCTCGGTCCCAGACAATATTTGGCTGGAGGACAAGTTCATCAACTGTTGCCGGCCCAAGCTCTCATGAGATGAGCGCTCAGATGATGCAGGACTTGCTCTAGCTGGACGTTTCTTGCTCTCCGCTGGATTTCTGATGTTGTCAGCCACAGCTTGCAAGAAGTTATACAGCGGTGTATCTGAACCAAATGCCAAAAGCTCTGCAGATGTTCCTTCACTGCTAATGCTTAGCATGCTTTGAAAAATAGCTTCCAAGGCCTTGGTCGTCAAAGTCGGGAGCATATTGTCCAGCTCTTCATTCATCTCCACAGGATAGCCTCGAGATGCACTCAAAAAGGCAGACACTGTGCAGCTTTTGACATAATCCAGCATCTTGTTCTGGATTGCAATCAAGATCTTCTGTGCAACACTTTTAGTGAAGCTACTTGTCTTGAGAAAACCAGGACAGCAGTCTTCATGACACAGATCTTGAAAAGCAGACTTCACCTAATGTTAAAAGTGACAAAAGCAAATTACTTTTTAAACCTGGGAACTGTACTAAGCTTTCTCCAAAAATCAGATTCCTTAAAAAAATAGAAGTTATAATGAAAGCTGTATTGTCTAACCTGGCTCAGTGAATCACCCAAAATATCTGAGGTTGTTCTTGTGCTCAGAACATCCATGATGTCTTTTGGTGGCATGTTGCTTATTGACCTGGTGACCTCTGCCTGGATTTTAGTGAAAATCCTGTGCAATGTGATGTTGAGCATCACCATGAAGACCTCCTGAACAGGCAATATGCCTATGTTATGGCAGCTTGTCACAGATGAGCACAACTGAAAACAAGCATTAATAAACATTCCATTTAGTTAAACAGAACATACATAACTTAAACCGGAACATATTTCATGGTTCAAATTTTCAGTTTCAAAATTTTCATATTGCTGTATTTTAATTTAAAAGTAAATGTGAAACAATAAAAAAATGATACACTCACGCTTCTGCTGCTGTCCAGTCCAGTAGATTCACTCAATTCACTGGTAAAAAAAAAAAAGCCAACAAGATTACACATAATAATCACAAACATTAATAAAATATTAAAATATTGCTTGTTCTAAAAATTTCAATGTTACTGATCAGGAGTGTCTGCTTACTCATCAGCCATGAAGAAAGAGCTGCTCAGGGAGCATAATGAAGCTCTGTCTCCTGTTTTGCAGGGAGAAGCGAAGAGCTCAGGACAGCTCTTTTCATCCTCATGCTCCACTGCAGTAAAAATAAAAAAATAGATAAATGTAAAGATCAGTCAAACAGATATGTTACTTTTTTATACTTACTTTCAGTTTAGTTTGATTTTAAGTATAAGCACCAGGGATACATGGAATAATCATGTTATT
>JABMDN010000254.1:0-44044 GCA_017165825.1 Hepsetus odoe
GGCCTGTGAAGTAACTGTGGTCTGTGAGTAAATAGTCATTTCTTTCAATGACAAAGAAAATGTTAATTTTTTTGAGCAGTCAAAACTGTGTGTAGCCTACACATTCCAAAGGTCAAAAAATGTAAGCTTCAGTGTTTCACATAGAGTTCACAAATAAGTAGCATGAGACCAACAGTGGCCCCTCACACCCATGAACCACCTCCCAGCAGGCCTGCATGAAACTCACACTGATTATTCTAATTAATGAGACAATCTGCAGAGATCTCCTAAGGCAACAGTCACACAGACACATATAATCTCATAGATACTCATACTCATCAGATACTCATAGGCTTTAACGCTGGGATGCTTCCTGTTCCAATTAAATATGTTTTATTTTTGATGGAGAGTCAAGGGCAGATGGGGCAGTAATGTTTAAATGATCAATAATTTATTTTGTTTTGTTTATCATACACTTAATATGGTTATACTCGGGAGTTTAGGAGTTTAAAAGTCAAGCAGTCACAGTGCTTCTCTCATCCTCCATTAAATATGAATAAGGGCTGGCCCATTGAACCCAGATTTAAGGTCAGCTTTGGCTGGTAAGTCTGGTTTGAATGCACCTTTATGTACTATGATTACATTACTTTAGTACAGCAGTCTTCCATCTTGGCTACAAATGAGACTTTGACAGCTTGAAGGATGGCTACAGAGACCATAACAATGCTATCAATAAACAATTAAGAACACATTACATAGCAGGAATACAGGACAACCATCAACTTAAATGTGTGACATTTGAAGAATTGTCATCAGAGGTGGCAAAAGTACACATGTGCTTTACTTAAGTAAAACTTTAGAATTTGGTTGTACTCACTTTATTTAAAGTAATACATATAGGCGCTCAAGTGTACTCTGAATATAATAATAAAAGCGTATTTTTATTGCCTGTTTCTGTGCAAAGGGAACTGAACTGCAAAATAAAGGCAATAGAAATTCCAAATTATTTAAAGGTTTTAACTTCAAATGCAATAAAAAGAAAAAAACCTTAACTTCACTGCTTCACATTTTTCTGTGTCTCTACTGCTTCACCCACCACAGACAGCACAGGCACAAGTTTCTCCTCTTTTATCTTATGTTTTTTACTTTCTGTAACATATAGCATGCATTGATGGATACATCCAGAGATCTTCTCTGTGCGTTTTTGTTCCTTTAGGCTGAGATTGTTCTAAATGTTGGGAAGGCACACAAGAGTTTAAATAAATAAAAAATAAAAATAAAAAAAAATTAGTTTTGAAAATCCAAAAGAAAACTATAAACTGTAAACTGTAGAAACTAAACTGTAGAAAGTACATGGGTCTTATAATGTAGGGAATAAAAATTAAAAAGTCATTGGAAAAATAAATATTTGACTAAAAGATGGTGACGTTTTCAGCAAAAGGAAGGCCAATAAGCTAGGTACGGCTATGTTAGCAGGGGAAAAACATTGGTTGCCATAACATTCTTGTGTGCCTAAAAATCCTTGATTTAACTGTTCAATGCAATTTCTCGATCAAGATTGTTTTCAGACTGTTCTAAGCAGTTACAAGCTTTTACAAGCTTTCAACATTTCCGTGCCATCAACTAGTTGCCATTTAGGTGCATTTTTTCCAGCAAATATTTGAAATGTTGTGTGTATGAATAGTTTCGTTATTTTGAATGCTATTTTGGATTTGTTTTCTTTTATACATAACCTAACTATCACTATTATTTCCTCAGTGTGGTCTTTAACTGGTACTATCATTACAAATATCAGGTTTTATTCAGCACTTCAGACAACGATGGCCCGGTTCTGTCAGATTCAGACAGACCGCTGCAGTACGTGATGTGGGTACGCTCAGACTGAAAACATGGCGTTCTGGCTTGGGCATGTTTTCAGGTTGGATAGGGGCTTAAATCAAAACGCCAGGCCTTATAAAATCCATTCACACAGTCACATACACAAGGACACATCCACTTGTCTGCATGCACACGTATAAACATGAATGATAATGTTCTCTGAAATGTACTGCCAGATTCAAATAACCATGAGAGTGAAGCAGAACAGTAAAAAAGGAAAGAATAGAGCAGGGAGTGGAAAAGATAAAGAGCAAAGGGAGGAGTAAAAAAAGGGATAAAAACTTCTTATGTGCTTTAAACCAAACAGTGGGAATCTGAATGTTTACATTGTCATTTCATAAAACCCAAGCAAAAAATGCAGAAAAGACACCAGCTTCAAATAATAATGCAGTAAACAGATGCACATAAAATTATGCATGCACACAACAGCTTATGCAAAAACACTCGCCAAATGGCATGTTTTATTGATTTTCTACATTAAAATAGACATCCTCGAAGGGGAATAAACCTAAATCTGGCATGTTTAATGCATTTTTATTGATTCATTTGCTGAATGTAACTTAGATATAAATAAAATATAAGATGTGTCATAATGTAACAATGCTGCCCTTTCTTGCTTACCTATCCCATTTGTCTGTCTTGCCTTGCTATGTGCCATTTTTGGTTCCTATACTTGACCCTAGTCCCTTCCCCTTGTCATGTTCCTCGCCTGGTCTCAGTTTACTGCCTTTTTGTCGTCATGCCTCTTTGTGTCTTGCTCTATGCATATGTACTCCTTGTGCTGCTGACTGTGGTGTTTTGTTTTGTCAGGTTACCTTAGTCAGCAGTTCCACACCCTTTTCTTGTTTTTTTTTTTCCTTTTCTTCATGAACATCACTAACTTTCTTCAGCTTCTCAGTTTGTCAGCTCTTTCAAACTAACATTCATATCCTGCCTCCTCTTCTAAGCTATCACTACATCTAATTTCTGCACAAGCTAGCTTTATGTTAGAGGTAGCACAGTGGTGCAGTGAGTAGCACTGGGACCTAACATCATGAAAGTACTGGGTTTGATCTTCACATTTTGAAAATCAACAGAAAACTTTTCACCAGGTCCCGAAGTGAAAATTCTGCATACAAGTGATTGTGATTCTGTAAATAACAGAATTTAAACACTTGTGGTAAAATACAAAAACAAGTTGTACAAGACTTCCTACAGTGTTACCCCATGTTCTTTATAATAGCTGTATGCATTTGAAAAGCTGACATGTTTTTCCACATGAACTTGGAAAGTAAGACATTATGCCTTAGAAGCCTTTTTGTGAATATACATGATTAGCCCTTCAGGTGGCAACCTATTGTCAACTATACCGCTTGCATAATTGATGCCTGACCAATTTTTTCCCCCCCATAATTTACAGTGGTGAGCCCATATCGAAAATATGTGATTTGCCACATTTGTAGCAGACACACTGTGGTGCTGAAACCATGACATAATCTAAGCTAAAATGTGACTGAGCAAACTCCTGACACACTCAGTAAAACAAACAACATCATCAAATATATATAATATGTTTTCTTAAATGTACTGAATAAATTGATTCAACACTGAATATTGAACATTCTATCAGTCATTTTCTTGCTTATCCAGATAATCTTTTGGTAAACTTTAGTAGTTTAATCTTTTGCTAAACTCTTCTTGTTTAGTGTTTGATCATTAAAACATGCAGTTTGCTGATTTGATTATTAAAATGGGCACAATTTTGTTGAGTGTACATATCATGTGACCAGGGACCAAAAAATGCTCAAGGTTTCCTATGAAACTACAATTTTTCTGGCGTTTCGTGAACTATGTGCAACATTGTGTTTTTTTAAACTTATATGGTAAAAAAAAAAAAAGCAAAAGGAGTGACGTGTTTCCCCATAGCCAACTACTAAGACTCTGTAAAAAACAAAAAAATTTAAAAGGTGCCTTAGTGGTTAGGGAGTTGGCCCCAGGATCATAAGATCGTGGGTTTAAATCACAGACCAGTAGGTTGCCCTGAGGTACCCTTGAGCAAGGTACTGTCCCCTCCACTGCTCCACGGGCGCTTTCATTAGCTGCCGCCTGCTGCACGGTTTGTGTGTATTGGTAAAAATGCAGAGGTGTAAGTCGTTGTGGTTCACTGTGTGGTGTGTGTGTGTGTGTGTGTGTGTGTGTGTGTGTTCATTGAACAAACCTCTATTCACCTGCAAAAACTTCCAGAAATGTTTGTTTTTTCTGTAGATTCCCTGCTGGTGTGCTGGTTTTCTTCTGGATTTAGCTCTGAACTATGACTTGAATATTATGAAACAAAATTTGTTCTGCTTTCACTATTCTTCGATCAACTGATTGGTTTGAGGGAAATTATTAAATTTCTGCTTCTACCTTCTGTGCATTGACAGACAGCGTAAAATTCTCCTTTAGAATTTGATCCAATCCACAATTCATAGTATCATAAAATTATGGCAACGTAGCCTCAAGCCACGATACTAACAGCATACTGTGTTTTACATTCCAGGAGAGTATTTTAAGCTTGAATTTATAGTTTCAGTTCTGCCAAACACAACATTTATCCTTTTTCATAAAGTTCTACTTTTGCCTTATCAGTGCACACAAAATTCGATCAACTGTTTTCTGACTCATCTGAGAAAACTTTGAGCGTCAGATTATTTTCATTCTGGAGAAGATTGGGCTTCTTCCAGACATTCCATAAACAATTTCTAGTTCAGTACTTTGTCTGAACTCATAAGCAGTGAAAATAACCAGTACAAGCCTGAAGATCCAGTTTATGCTATCCTGGATTCCTGTCTTCAAATATTTAACACAATGTTCTTGAGATAATTTTCAATTATTTATTTTATTGTTTTCATTTTTTCCCCACAAAGAAACAGTGATGCTAAATTGCACAAACCTTACATGAAAGATGTCAAAAAGTCTTCAAGATTTCCCTTAAAACTATAAAAGAACCACATTTGTAAATTACGTTTTTGAGAACCCTCTAAAAGAACCTTGTTATGGGTTTTTAAATGGGTTTTTCCATACTGTTGAACCTACAAAAATAGTCCTTAAGCAGTTGTTTAGGGAGAAAAAGGTTCTTAAGCAGTGACAAAGAACTTTTGAAGCATGTCTGAGAATGTAGGGTTATCTTCACTACTTGAATCTCTTCTTGATCATCTTTACTCAAAAATTCCCTAAAATTCTATTCTAAAAATTATTTTCCACAACAACATTGAAGGTTTATTGATATAATGTCAGGGTTTTAGGTGGCTCACTTAATCTGCCCACGACTTAATTTTAATCTGATCACATCTGAGTTCAAACTTCTTAGGATCACAGAACACACACACACACACACACACACACACACACCAGCAACTAATATACTCTATTAAGCATAAAAAAATGTAAAAAGGACAACTGGGAAAAAATAACCAACCTTGCACTTGTCACAACTATCAGAATGTAAAACATGAAATTTCTCGTTGTTGAACATTAAGCGGATATGAGACACTGCTATAAGTGACGGAGATGAATTGAAGCTTTAGGCTGTAGTGACAGTGATGTATAGGGCGAGTACACAGGAGGCGGCACTAAACAGAGATACTTAGCACACGATGCTCAGAGATTTCCCTCTGTTAAGTCAGGGAGGCGCACAAGCGTGAACGGCCATCAAAAGACTGGTGCTGTATTATTTAAAGGTGCGGCGGAAAGTGACTTGCGCGGCTGAACAAATCACTTCAAATTTCAGTTGAGTATGAATCTAATCAGATGAAACACTGTTCACTGTTGGAGCAAGGTTTTCAGTAATGCTCCACATTTTAGAAAAATAACTTTGAAGACATCTAAGCTATAAAAAGGTTAACAAGTAAACAATGTGCTTTAACGTTTAGAAGTAATCATTAATAAAGCTAATAAACCATGCATCAATAAATATAATAAATAAAAATTAAAAGACAACAAAAAACTATTAATAAAAAGCTATCAGTATAGACAATACCTTCAAGCAGCTTAATGAGCAGCCACCTTGGATACATTTACTACCCAGTCCAGTTTTTTGGCCTCATTGTCAAGGTTTCACAAGAACCTGATCATTAATACATATAAAAGCACTGAAGTGATTGTGTTCATATTATGGAAAGGTTTACTTTTAGTACAGTGAATTTAGCCAGACAGGTCTGCACTCATTTTCAAAAAAATCTGAAATATGCCCAGTTTATATAGTCTCTCGGTCACATCATCCATATCATCTCACGGATGGTCTAGAATGGAGTCTACCATTAAATATATATTAAATGACGTTCGGTGCAGGCAAGTTTCTTACTATTCCTTTTTTGGTAAGATGTTTTTGTTCAGTCCTCTAGATTAAAATATTTTTTTAGTACATAGTGAAACACACCTTCCATCAGAATTAACGGGGTCAACTTTTCACTGCTACTGTATGATTCTTATGCTGATTCACCACTGAGCACAGCAGGCGGCACCCCTTTCCCTCCCTGTATGTTCTCTGCAGAGAGAAAAGCCCATTGCAGAGCAAAGCATGGCAGGGTCACACCGTGGTTGGCCGTTAGATGTCAGGGAGAGGTGTAGAGTGCAAGGCGAGGACACAGACACAGAAGGAATGATGGGATTAGGTAAGATGTAGATGACGTGAGGGCAAAAGGCCTGAACCTGCTGTAGTGTTCATTTTTCTTTCTCAGCCTTTCTATTAAATTATAGCACACTTGTTGATGAGCAACTCAAATTCCCTCTCATGGAAAAGATATATATGCGATGGGCTGGCGACCTGTCCAGGCGCGCCCCCGCCCCGCCTCTGTGTGCGCTGGCCGACACCAGCACCCCCCCGCGACCCCGTTTGGGACAAGCGGCAGACAATGGATGGATGGAATGGAAAAGATATATATGATTGATAAATCATTTTCCGGCAAATACAGAGGCCATGGATCAACAAATCAGATGAAACTGAATATTGTAATGTTTTTGGATTACTTTGAATTCATGTGAAGGTGAAGGTGTCAGATAAAGGATAGTGATAAGACTGAAGGTCTGTTTTAAGGGCAATGTATTGAGAAACTTCTAGCTTCAGACAGCAGCTACCATTAACAACAGTTTTAATAATATATTTAATAATATAGAAACTCAGATTGGGAACATTTGGGATCATTTGTTGAACAATTTGTTGACAATGAGGCCCCATGCTCCTCACACAAATGTGTTCTTTTAAGTAAGAGAACATTACATAAAGAGAAATTGTAGCTCACAATTGGTCATTTTGGTCCAAAATAATGAACAGTTTTACCAATCTTTAAACAGTCTTTATGGAGTATATAGCTTACCAGGAGATGTTCAAGGGTAAAATGCATTCACTTCAATGGGATTATGGCCTTCACCAAAATAAGAATACTTCTGGATACCATACTTTTGGACAAATATATTTTGCAAAACCTTTGCTGAGATTTGCCATGCAAACTATAATAGTTTACATTAATTGACTATAAAATAAAAATAAAATAAAAAGCCCATAAAAGAGACTTTTTTTGTGTTTAATAGTTTATGTAGGCAGGTATCTAATAGGTAGATCATTAGATAACCACACCAGCTACATATATGTTAATGCTACTTGGTCAGTGTGTAGCAGTATACTGTGGAGGAACAGTTTAGCTACTGTTGGCAAATTATTGGCATGATGAAGAATTCCCAGCCTCTTATACCCCATTTCCACCAACTCTGTAATATTATCACAAAATTTGATGTAAAATATCTATCTGTATCTGTTTCTCAATAGACAAAAAGTTTTGAGTACAAGAAGAAGTGCTGCATTTCGATAAGTTCACGTTATTGTTATTGTTAAAATCCTACACAGCACACACCAGAGAATACCACTCAGGTTTATAAGCAAGCTTCTAAGTTTTATACCAGGGAAGCATAACGACTGTTCCAGCATGGAAAAGTCCAAAATATTCAAGCAACACCAGCCTCATGACAGTTGCTTTAGAGGAACACAAGTGGGCAGAGTGAACACAGGTCAAGTATTAGTCCAGTCTAATTCCTTCTGACATTTCATTGTGGTATAACTGAATCTATTCTCCTCCACAGTTTGTTCAGCTTCCTCGCAAACACACGGTTTTAATAAACCACCAATAAGTGTATAGTTCTACCCACAACTAATCTGTTTCATCTCCACATCACTGCCCTCACCCACAAATCCCACATCTATTACATCACATTGAACATCTGAAAAACCAAAAAACTGAAAACAACTGAATCAAAGCACATTTACAACAGAAGCCAGTGGGCACCTGCATGTAAGAAATTCTACTGTGAGTGAGTGTTCAATTTTGGTTTTGTTCAAAGGAATTTTCTTTCTTCAAAACCTCTGCATTATTCAATAGTAAAGATATATGCAAGACCATTCATTGAATGTGAACTGATCCAGTCTAGATGAACTTATTGTGTCAGAATCTTTGCAGGAGTGGTGAAAGTGACGATTCTTGTCAGTGTGAATACACGGCACAACACATAGTAAATCACAATAAAATTACACCTCTGTTAAGTTAACTATAAAATTAACCCCCCCCATCCTTTGAGTTTGGGAAAAGTGCTATATAAATTGAACCTGTTGTTGTCGTATTGATTGTTGAAATGGAGACTTGTTATGACCGTGGAGATGTTTGTGCTGTATGTTAGCATTCTGCCACTGAATATTTTGGTCTGCTCTGCTCTACAACCTGTAGACAAAGTTTTCCCTATGGGGATAGACAATTACCTATAAAAAGCATTTTAATTAAAACATGTTGGCATTGTTATATTTAATATATAAAAAAGTGAGACACTCGGCAGAAAAACTGTACATTAGTATTTGTAAGAATAAGAGATTTTGTGATTTGAACGTTGTGAAACGTGAATTTCTTGGCATTGAAACAAAAACAGGACTGGTGACCTTCTTGACAGAGAATGAAAGTTGGACCACCTCCAGGCCCCTAAAGGCTGGTTTAAAGAGGGTGTCAGTAAAAATGTAGTCAGGGATATATCTAGTATATAAGAAGTGAGTGTGGTACCACTGATTCAGCTACTCACCAGCACATTTATCCTGCTGACCAGGAGGCCCTCCAGTCCATGTCTCCCCTCTCCAGGCGGGTCAGGAGGACGCTGCGTACTCTGTGTCCGGTTCTAAATGCCAAACTTTATAGGTGAGAGAGTTGACTCCATGTGTTTCTGACCAAGGAGAATGACTGGCTCTGTACACAACTTTTCAATGCATTTAATCACGGGACCGTCACCCACTATGGAGTTTGTGTTTAGCTGAATGATCAGGTAGGTGGGACCAGAGCGCAGCAGCTGAGGTGGAGCTATCGTCGTGGGTGGAACTAGAACAGGAGAAAAGAAAAAAAAGGAAAGAGTGAGGAGCCATTTGTCACGCTTGGGATAAGGACATTCAGTTAAGAGCACTCTGCAGGAATTTTCCAATTTGTTCTAATTTAGTAACCATAGAGAGATCAAATGTTCAGTGCGGGTTTCTGAGAGCGACTGTAATTAAGATGCAGCGGTGCTTGTACTCTGGTCAAGAAGCACTTAATGTTTCGTGGTTTTCTGCAGAAAAAAATCTGCAGGTTGAGAGAGAGAGAGAGAGAGAGAGAGAGAGAGAGAGAGAGAGAAGTGAAAGACTGACTGGTTTCTTTGAAGTAAGTGTAGATTTATTTCCATAGTTATGATCCAATATTTATAACCGACCAGCCAAAGATTTAAGCAAAGTCTTAAAAAACATACAAGACTTTCATTTTTTTTCAAACAGATGCAACTCGTAACTTAATATATACTTAACTATAATCCTTGTCCAGTTTACAGTACTTTAAAAACATACAAGATTGTCTGGCTTTTTGGAAGCAAAATATGAAGAAAGAGGGGTGGCTTAAGACTATTGCACAGTACTACTGATATAGAGCCAAATATAATCAACGCATGAAATTTGCAATCATCACCTTTGATTTCATGGCAATTGCCCCTTTGTTCACTGGCCACTTTGTTTATTAGATCCACATATGTTGTATCTACACTAATTTTCCACTTTATCAAAAAACACTTACCATACAGGTGTACTTTCTGTTTCTACAGTTACAGATTACAGTCTTTCAGGTTTTCTGCATGAGTTTCTGCAGAAATATTTCACTATTGCTCTTTTGTCATCATTAGCAGCAGCTGCTTCCACAAGAGCATGACATTTTATATACAGAAGATACATTGCTGACTTGCATTGAGGAAAATCATGCTTTGATTTTGATTTCCCTTTTATGATGTGAACCATTGCAAAAAAAGCATTCACACTAAATAACATTCCCAAGAAGCTAGATTTTTCATATATCCTCCATCCTTTTGAAGGGTTTTTATGGCCTTTACATTTCCCTTTTTGCATTAGGCATTCAGCACAGCGGGGGGCTTCCTTATAACATTACTTCTTTAAAGTAACAAGGATGTTATCATATTTGTGACAAACATTCTTTCATAAGAGTCCCTAAACACTTATCATGGGTTCTCAACAAAGCAAATGCCTGTTAAAACAATAAGCAGTAATTGTTTTGTCTTTCGAAGGGTTTAAAAAATGAACAATCACACTGGCCATTTGTGTGTAGCCAAGTGACAGTTCTTGTCATTGTGAAACACAGTAAGCTACAACAAAACTAGAACTCTGCCTTTTACACATATATGGAGCAGGGGGCAGCTACTGAAAGTGCCCAGAGAGCAGTGACAAGGACAGTACCCTGCTCAAGGCAACCTACTGGTCTGCGACCTTCTGATCTTGGGGCCAACTACCTAACCACTAGGCCACTGCTGCCCCAATTTCTAGTGTCGGACGAAACAAGACAAAAAAGCAAAAACAGGTCTAAGTAAACCTGAAGCCTAAGTAGCTTGACATTTTTTCATAGCACATTCAAAATCTAGTATCATTTTTTGCTCTAGATGTAGTTCATTTTCTGCCAGCATGAGAGACAGCTGGAATGGTCTTAGGCTAAACATCAACTGATTTCATCGTGTCTGTATAATACTGTATAGATCATAAAATAATGCCATCTATATTCAATTGGGGTAATAAACCATAGTTTACAAGGAAGGGTTAAATCCTAATAACATCAGCAGAACTATTAACCCTATTTTATAGAAAAATTTATACATAATACATAATATATGTCAATAGATCATTTGCTCAATATTTGATGCTGAATCCCATCAAAGTTCACCTTTAAAAAGTGTAAACCCCCTTAAAACCTACCCCAAAGTCTCTATAGTTTGGCAACTTGAATAGTCCTCAAAGGATTAAAAAGAGCAAAGTAGCTAAAGTTAATTAAAGGTGACAAAAGAACACTTTTAACTTAAAAATATTGTGTTAGAAAATTATAAAAATAAGTATTTAACTTCTTTATAAAAAGAAAAGGCTCTGAAAACAGGACATCGTCTTTTTCTTTTGGCTGCTTCCGCTAGAGGTCGCCACAGCAGACCATCCGTCTCCATTTTTCCCGTTCCTCTGTATCTTCCTCACTCAAACCAACTGTCTGCATGTCCTCCCTCACCACATCAATAAACCTCCCATCCTTCTCCCTATATAATCCTTGTCTTTCCTGTGTACATGTCCAAACCAACGCAGCCTTGCTTTTCGAACTTTGTCCAACTTGAGCTGTCCCTAAATGAAAAAAAAACCTTATAATATATTTATATAATATAGACTAATAAACAATTTTTACAATTTAATGAAACTATTCTATTATATATTTCAAAATTTGTAAAAAAAAAAAAATAATATAAAAAAATAATGAAATCTACTGAAAACTATAAAACAAACAAACAAAAAAAAAAAAACAACAGTATTATGTAAAAAAAAATCTAAGTAGAAACTATATATAATTACAGCAAACAGGGTTAGTCAGTAGATCACTATATAGTATTAGTGCTGCTACCTGCTGATTGGTTTATGTGCTGTTTAGGTCCTTGGCTGAATGAAGCAGATGGCATGCACTAATATCTGGAATTTTACCCACTGTTAGAAAGTCCTAATACTAGTTTAAAATCACTCCAAAATATGTTTAAGTTTAATGATTAAGTATTTTTTCAGTTCTGTTTTTGATTAAACAATCAAAAACATTATGTTTTTTTTTCTTTCTAAATGAGAATAAAATGGACAATTTCAAATGGACTTTGTAAATGCTATGATTTTGCACAATTGATGGCTATTTGCATAATGAGACTATTTTCAAAATACCATGGCTGGAATTCTGTGTGTTAGTCTGTTGGTTTACTTTGATTAATTTTAGCAAATGTTTCCTGAACAATAGCACATAATGGGCAGAAACATCCATACTGGATTGTTATTACTCTCTCTTTATTTGATCATTTCTGGAATGTTTCACACCACTGACACAGGGTTGAGTCACAAACTCTTTTAATCATATCATAGTCATAAGTGGCACTTGAAAGGAGCAGATTCTTAACTCTGGGCATAACAAGGCAGAATAAGGTCTCATTTGCATGGCTGATTGCATGTGTAATTTGGTTATTTTGGCTGAAAAGCTGTCTGTGATGAGGTAACAAGCCCAATCAGCGTCCAGTGGCTTGATCTTCTGCTGCAGGCTACAAGGCCTCAGTACATAGCGTATTTGCATTAAAGGGATATTTCAGTTGTTCCTCTCAGTCTTTATCTGCAGCATAAGAGGTAAAAAATTAAGTGCTGAAAAAAGTGCTGAAATACAAAGAAAGGAAATGCATAAATCATTGATCAACAACATGCTGCAAATGAAGATTAAATTGAAAAATGATGGACTGTTTCTTTAAAGTTTTGAAACCTCATCATTTAGTCGACTCCCCATGCAATCCATATATATTCTACCTACGCAAACATCAACACTCATTTTGAAATCATCAATGTCAAATAAAAAAGCATTTATCAGCTATGAGCCACGAGTTAGGGGAGCCAGATGTCATTTACAAAAAAAAAAAAGTAATAAAAACAGCCTGTTTAATTCTGAGAGATAGAGAGAGGATGGAAATGATCAGGTAAAAATAAACCATGGCTGTATATGTACATAAAACAATTTCTCCAAGACCTATATAGATGTGGGCACATAGATGTGGGGATACAGTTGAGGCCAAAATTATTAGCCCCCCTTATGAAACACTCTTGATTCCGGCATGAAAATTAGCTTTAACAACAAGTGTTATTTTGGAAACAAATACACTATAAAAATCAATATCCACTAAGTTTAATTAGGATATTTTATTGATACACAGAGTTGAAACAAGGAAGCACAAAAATGAGACATCCAAAATTATTAGCCCCCTGGCCATTAATAGTCAATAGTGTACCCTTTCTGAGCCACAACTGACAACAATCTCTTAGAGTAGTTCTTTACTAGGTTGGCAGAGGTCTCCTGAGGGATTTTGGCCCATTCTTCCATTGCAAATTGTTCTAGTTGGTCCAAATTGCATGGTTTCCGAGCATGGACATTCACTTTGAGCACCCACCACAGACTCTCACAGGATTGAGGTCTGACCCTGTGCAGGCCACTCCAGCATCTTGGTTTTGGTTTCCTTGAGGAACTGTTGGACTAATTTCAATGTATGTTTTGGGTCATTGTCTTGTTTGAAGACCCAGCAAGACCCAGCAGTTGTGACTCAGAAGGGGTACACTATTGACTATTAATGGCCAGGGCTAATACCTTGGATGTCTCATCTTTGGATGTTCCATTCTTTTTCAACATAATTTCTTTTCTAAGCCTAGACTCATTTGGTGCAGCAGATTTCGTGATATTCTCCTCAAAATGTCAGCTATAATTTTCTTTTTTCATGATGCCATGCACCCGAACAAGGCCTCTCAGCCTGAGGCTGCAAACAGCCCCATAGCATGATGCTCCCACCACCATGTTTAACTGTGGGAACTGCATTCCTAGGGTTGAAGGCCTCTTCCTTTCTTCGCCAAACATAAGCAACATCCATGTGCCCAAACTGTCCAGTTTAGTCTTATCAGACCAATGCATAGACTTCCAAAACTCATCTTTACCTTTCAAATATTCACAGGCAAACCTCATTTGGGGCTGTGATGTCGCTTTGAGTAGGGAATTTTTCTGGAATGGATGGCCCTGAAGCCTACTCATGACAGAAGAACCCGACAATGTGTCTTTAAAACATCAACTCCAGAAGAGAGTCTTGGCAGATGTCTGGGGATCCTTGCTGACATCTCTGATTACTTCTCTCTTTCCAGAGTTCTTGAAATCTTATGCCTTAACGCCACGGCCAGGTTTGTTTCACAGAATTTGTTCCTTGTACTTGGCAATGATGCAAACGCGTAGCTGGTGCTCTAGACACCTGCGTGCAGCTCTCCCCATCATGAGCCCTACTGTCTTCTTTCTGAGCTCCAGACTGATTTCCTTTATCTTTGGTGCATGGTGAGGCCAGTACCTTCCTTGGGCGTGTTCAAGTGCCCTGTTCCTTGGAGTCTTTTTATGCTGACTGAATGTTGTTAGGAAGCCAATTGACTGCGGGTATAGTTAGGAAGCCAATTGTGTGGTTTCCAGGTGTGGTTTCAAAGCTGATTGGTTAATTACTGTAGGTGTGTTTTTGAAAGCAAACATTCACATGGGGCTACATATTTTGACCACCCCATTTTTTACTATATTTGATATAAAGCAAGCAAAAATGCACCAAAAGCTACTAAATAGCACTGGTGAATGTTTGCTTATATCAAGTTTCATCAATGCTGCAAACATTGGGATGAAGATGCTTATGTTCTTAGAAAAATGTTCCATAATTCCTGGGGGGCTTATAAGTTTGGCCTCAACTGTAACGGTGAAGCAGTTAAAGTTCTACATTTACCAGAATTGTTTTTACACAAGTTTGTGTACTTCACCTTAAGTGAATCATGTGTGTACTTTTCCCCACTTCTATTTGTGGGCAATTCAACAGGAACATTGCATTTACTATTTTGGCTCTGTAACTCTGGCTCAGTGGATTTGAAACAAAACAATGAGGTTGAAGTGCTGGTACAAGGCTTTTCTTTCCTTTATACCCACACTGGACAAAAATCATCACATTCTACCCATTTACTTGTACCTCAGGTCTTATGCTGTTGTCTTTCAGCATGAGGAACAAAGAAGTGTAGGTGTCAGTTAAAGTGAGCAAATTCAAGGCTGAAAATCAATAAGAAATAAAACTAAAACCAGGATTGCAAGAGACAATCTGTCATAAGCAGAAGAAAAGACAACTACAAACAGCAGGTATTAAATAAGAGAGATTTTTCCAATTTGAAAAGCAGTGCATTTTGGTATCTGCATGAATGGAATATATTTGTAGCTTTCAAAAGTTTGATAAAAAATATTTTTGAGCAAACACAAAAACTGCATGATTTGAGTGGTAAACACTCATGCTGTGACTGATGAGTCTACATATTAGAGATATCATATATTCAGTCAGTGGTTCTGACTCCAGCTCATGGAGTTATCTATATGTCTTTAATGAGCACTGTCCAGCATTGTTACTGTAGCAGAGCTGTGTGTTGCTTGTACGTAAATGATTTTTCAGACTCAATCTGCTTCAGTGATGACCACGCTTAATGCCATGGTGATGGCTAGAAATAACATTTATCAGGCGATCCATAATTAGAACTTAATTAAATTAAAAGCTGCTATTGGATGCAAGAGTTTTAGTCACATCGGAAAACCAGCTGGGCATTCAGATGAAACTACTGTAGCTAACTTAAGGGTCAAACTACATGGAATATATGTTTAAAATATAATGTGTTAAAGTACTAATGAAAAGAAAAAAAACACAAGGCCTCAAAACACAAATCACAAGGGACGTGTACAGTTTGATGGAAAAATACATGAAATACTAGTTTTGAGAAAATGAAGTATTGATCTGGTTAAACTGTTCTAGAATGAAGAGACATAGCATGAAAGTGTGGAGAGTTAAAACTGTAAAACACGGCCTTCCAACTAAGCACTAATATAATAAGCTACACGGGGGCAGTGCTGGCCTAGTGGTTAGGGCGCTGGCCACATGATCAGAGGATCAGGGGTTCGAACCCCTTCCCAGTGGTTGCCCTGAGGTACCCTTGAGCAAGGTGCCGTCCCCGCCCTGCCTCCCTACGATATGGGCTGGTGACCTGTCAAGGGTGTGTCCCCGCCTCGCCTCTGTGTGCGCTGGGTTGGACACCAGCACTCCGCGACCCCGTTTGGGACAAGCGGCAGAAAATGGATGGATATGAAGGATTCATGAAGTTATCATGAAAAATACATTTACAGATGACTCCATAGTCCATATGTGTAATCTATATTAAAAAATACGCTGCAAGCCCATTTTTAATTCACTGTTATTGTGATGTCACAAAATCAGTATAATTACATATAAATGCCTATTCTGCTTTAGGAATAACCTGCTCAAGTTATGCAAAATGTACTGCTACTTGAACAGGGCATACTATAGGATTACTTTTACTGAAGGTCAGTAGCACCAAGGCAAAATATATGAGTGTGAATAAAAGGGAGGAAAGTGGAGTGGTCAGGATGCAGGGAGTAGAGGTGGCATAGATAGAAGAGTTTAAATACTTGGGGTCAACAGTTCAGATCTACGGGCAGGTTTGAACTCAGATAAAGGAGAGAGTACAGGAATGGGTAGAAAAGAGTGGCACGAGTGATCTGGAACAAATGGGTACCAGCGAGGGTGAAAGGGAAAGTCAGTAGGTATTGACTGTACGTAGTGAGACAAGCAATGTAATATGGGTTGAACAATGTGGCGCTGACAAAATGACAGGCTGCAGACCTGGAGGTTGCAGAGTTGCTAAGATTTGTGATGGGGTGGAGTGAGAAGGATGGAGCTTTGAGTGCATATTTTAGAGGGACAGCTCCGGAGCACATTGAGGATGGAGCTGCTAGGTGAGAGGAGAAGAAGAAGAAGAAGACCAAAGAGGAGGTTTATGGTTGGGATGCAAGAGGACATGCAGGCAGTTGATGTGAAAGAGGAAGATGAGGAGGACCAGAACAATTGGAAACATGATCCAACAGAAAGAAGAAGAAGAAGAAGAAGAAGAAGAAGAAGAAGAATGGAACAACAACAAAAACATTTAATATAATTCAAAAAGATTAACAGAGGTTGGATTTTTTATATTTCTGTGACTATTTCTAGTACATAAAACCCCTCAAATGTCAAAAGTGACAGTGAAAAATAAAAAAGGCAGAATACAGATTTAATGTAGCTGAATTCACTCTTTCGAAGTACTGTCTGAATGTTTTCAAGTTTACGGGTTAGCTATGAATTAACATCCTGTACCTTAACCTCAGTGTTAATTTCATTTCAAGTCACGTGATAAAATCCTGGCCAAATAGTCACATAATATTACAGCTATTACTTACAGATTCCACTTTTTATTAAAGCATGAGTGCCTCTAAAGAGCTGGAAAATACAGAGACATCTTATAGCAAGTTGTGATGATACATGGAGAAAGTACATTTATATCTACATTGATGAACAGATGTTATGTGAGATGTTCCTCTTGAGCAAGATTTCCCAAATTAGGTCCTGAAAAAACACTATACTATACAGTGTATTGTTTTACTTTCTCCCAACACCCTTGTTTTAACTAATCAACTCACTAATTACCCCTGATTGAGTTGAAGTGGAAGTGTTAAAACAGGGAAAACACAAAGTATGGGCCATCTAGGATCAGGGCTGGGAAACACTTCTTTAGCAACCGTGATTATTTTCTCAAAGTATGCAAGCAGTTAATCTTGTTTGAACAGCAACCTTCAGTATGCCTGGAAATTCACATTTTCACCATTTATAGACTAAAGAAACCATGCATTATCGTTTCTTTGTTGTTACGTTGTTAGAAGCGGGTAGGAGAATGGCTATAGTGAGCCGAATCTCAATATATATATATATATATATAAAATATATCTAATATAGAGTGAAAGTAGCTTTGTTTGATCAATGGTGATTATGAGGTGAGTCACATGGTTGTCCATTGGTTCTGAACAAAAGCAGCCAGCATGCCCACAGTGACTGGTGTTGTCATTTCACTTCTTAACAGTATGTAAACCTTACTTTTTTCACACCCATTTACTTTTCTTTAGAACCAGAGAAGGATTCTGAATATAAAAGCAGAAATGTGTATTTGTGTAAACATACATATACACCGATGGCTGTTTAGCAGAGTGGTTAAGATTTCTAACCCTCAAGGAAGCGACTCCAAATGTTAAATTCACAGATATCTAATTACACCAGTCTCCGTGTGTGTAATGTTAAATTGATCCTTTCTGCATTCCTTAATGATAAGCCTATAGTGGGAACTCATATCACAATGACAATAAAAACACAATTTATATTATAGCCTAAATAAACCTTCTGTGCTGTCATGGTCATTGGATAAAAGAAAATTGGAAACAGTGCTATGCAGTTCCATTTCTGGTTAAGATACAAAAAGTTTAAATCCCCAAAACTACAACATGGTCCTTAAGGTCCCAATTTATGCCTGATATCAGTTTTTTCCCCTGACAGAGGCTTATTTTGTGCTTTTCATAACTCTAAAGTTGTAAATAGAAAAGTAGAAAAAGCAAGCCTGAGTCAGAAGGTATAATGCATCTGTCCACATTAAAGGAACATGGAAATGGTTGGAATCTCTCTGTCCATTAACTAAAGGTACTGAAGGCATACCCTTGAGGGTATCTCCCCAGGGAGACCCCAGTATCTTTAGTTCTGAGAGTGTAGGCTTCCACTTTTGGCCCATTGTGGCCTGTAGGGTATATGAATGAAGAGTTACCTCTGACGATAAGCTCAGCAAAGTTGGACACGGCCGCTCCATAAGAGGATTGCGCGATACAGCGGTAAAGATCCTGGTCCCTGCGTTGAGCTTCGCCCACCTGAAACCACGCCACCAGTCTCCGCTCTCTGACTAATGAAGTGAGTGAATATGGTGCCATGAGAGCCCCATTACGCCTCTGGGATAGAGAGAGAAAAAGAAAAAGAGCAAGAGAGAGAGAGAGAGAGAGAGAGAGGGAAATTCAGATGAAGCACACTATACTCTACAAAAAAAAAAAAAAAAATGTCATACTTATCATCACCCCTTCTAGCTCTCTCCTCCATCAACCAAGTCTCTTCCTGTGAATTTTCACATCTTCAGAAAATGAAAATATGCCCAATCAATTTCGCAGCGCAGCTCAATGCGTTTTGAGTTGTTTCTAGTTGCACTGCAAGAGCTGTGCTTTGAAGCGTGAAAAAAAAAATTAACCCTTTCCACATGGATAAAATATATTAACACAATTGTTGTTGTCAGTTTGTTTACAGTTGCTAATGATTCTGTTCATCTTGTTCATGATAAAACTGATGCGAATCAACATCATTCAATTAAGCAATTTTTTTCAGCATCAAGACGTCACAGTGAAATACTCACTGGTATCTCACCAAATTGGTGCCCTAACGGTTAGGGACTAGGCCCCATAACTCCCAGACCAGTATGTTACCTTAAGGCAGTGGTCCCCAACCACCGGGCAGCAGACCGGTACCAGTCCATGGGTCATTTGGTACCAGGCCACATAAAAATACTGATTAAAAAATATTTTTTATTGATTACTGAATATTTTATTTGTTACCAGAGTCTAAAATACTTTTTTATTTAGAAACAAATGCTTGTCTCTATCACATGATACAGTGCATCAAAATGGAAGCCCACAAGTTAGCAAAAATGAATAAAAAACGAATGTATTTTTATACACTTTGTTTTTAGCTTTTTCTATGCCGGTCCGTGGGAATATTTTAATACATTAAACTGGTTTGTAGCATAAACAAGGTTGGGGAACACTGCCCTAAGGTACCCAAAGTCCCCAGCACTGCTGCCTGGGTGCTAAATGTGTGGTTGCTCCCTTGTTGCACTGCTCGTAAGGAGTAAATGCAGAGAAAGCAGTTTATTGGGGTGTAAATATTGTAAATTAATGTAAATAATATTAATGTAAACATTAGGAAATAAAAGCTAAAAATCTGATCTCTTCTTTTGATCTCAATCCTATATGTCAGTGAGTATATTTCTCATTCTAATTTACAGGAGTTTTTACTGAGGTTGTCTAAGGAATAAACTCCTCTCTACAGTTTATTGCAGTGGAAAAAATTACAATGATCAGAGACCTTGATTGACAAAGAGCATGCTGTCCTGCTCCTCCTAATGACCAACGCAGGGCAAGACCAACACAAGAAAACCCTGCTTGACACAATGACAACATTTTCCCCTGACAATACAGAATATTATCTTAATTACATTCTAATCTCTCCTAAAATATGTTTTTTTTTTATTATTATGCACAACTATTTCTCACTGTGACATAAATAATTGTTTATAGAAGCTGTGTTGACTAATATATATTTTTCTAATATTTTAGGCTGTTTGTTGGGTGTGTCCAGCAAAGAACTGGCGATCTGTCCAGGATGTGTTCCTGGCACCACCTTGACCCTGATCAGGACAAGCGACTATGAAAATAAGTGACAGTGAGTGAGTGTTTGTTAGGGTTGTTAATAGCAAATGTATAGAGATGCTTATGTTCTTTGAAACATTTAATTCTAGTGTACAGACAAATTTTTTAAGTCATCTATGAAAGAGTAACTCTTTGATCTTTAGAAACAATGTCTTCGGTTCAAATGTTGGGACATTTATTGAATCTAACAGATAAAAATATTAACAGCAAGGGCACTTCATTTTTTGCTCTGCACCAGAATTAATTTGGTTTGAGATCAAAAGACAGACTTTGCGAGATTAGATATCCAGCTTTATTTCTTGACATTTACACCTATACTACATACAGATTTACACTAAGACAACTTAGCAGCTATGGAATATGACTACCCAGTGTTTCAAGTGTGCAAATGTATTGCGACAGAAAGTTTTACAGTGAGTTTAAGGAAATGACACTTAATATGTTTTTGCGTATCCTTCACATGAAACAACAGCATGAAGTCTGTGACCCACTGATTTCACAAAATTGATGATTTTTTATTTATTTATTTTTCTTTTTCAGGCTTTTGAGAGGCTTTTGTAAAACGATTGATTAAGCTTATGAAATGCCATGCCCTGTGCAAGTATACAGGAGCATTTATTGATCTTTGTCTGAGGTTGAGAATTTGAGTTTATTTACATTTTTGATGCACTTGTCAAAAAATTAGGTCGACGTAAATATGTTTATGATTAATCTGAAATAAAAATTCTGATACATTTTGCATCTGTAGTACAGAGCACAGTGCACTGCATATCAGGAGTATTGGAACTGAGCTGCCGCATACTTATATAATAGTCTACATATTAATAAGACATGAAGTATTATCAAAGATGAGAGAGAAAGCATGTGGGAGTGAGAAAGCCCGGGAGAAAAAAGAAAAAGGTGACAGGAAACAAATGCAGTGTAACAGAATAAAGCCAGATAGACAGGAAGGGTTGGAGGGGCGAATGCGAAATTCAGAAATGTCACAGCACACGCATGTTTTTCTTCACACTTCCTGCCTCTTCACTCTCACTGTATCCGTATTTCACGCCTTTTCTATGCCAATACCAGATGCATATGAGCACACGCAGCCTCCAGGTGTTCCCACAAAGAGGAATGTGGCACAGAAAGTGCTCTCATATGCCTTTTCCGCGGGTGGAGTCAAGTTCCGAGCAAAGTAATGGGAATGAGAGGGTGTGTGTGTGTGTGTGTGTGTGTGTGTGTGTGTGTGTGTGCATGTGTGTTTATGTAAGCCGTCTCTCAGGGATGAGCGAGTTTGACACCTGGACCTGAAAAGGATGAAACAG
Source organism: Hepsetus odoe (assembly GCA_017165825.1). NCBI lineage: Eukaryota > Metazoa > Chordata > Actinopteri > Characiformes > Hepsetidae > Hepsetus > Hepsetus odoe. The sequence continues at coordinate 21,659 of JABMDN010000254.1, forward strand.
CAAAGCCGGAGAGACACGGTGCTCCCATCTGCGGGATGACAAGGGAGGGAGATCACTGCAAAAAACTTTCTATGCGAGGAGTACATGAAAACTTCAGCAAGGAATTTTCTAGCCCTACTAGTTCAATTGCTTGTCGGTCTTGATTTTGAATTTGATCCCAATTACAATCCCAATCCCAATCCCCAGCTTAGTTTTTTTTTTTAACGATATCAAGCGTTCTTAAACCCAGCCTCTAGGGATGCAGAAGCCAGTGTATTTCTTTGTGCCAGTCCCAAGCCCGCGTAAATGGAGAGGGTTACGTTAGGAAGGGCATCCTGTGTAAAAATTTGCCAAATCAATATGCTGAAAACAATACACAATTCCATACTGGACCAGCAAGGCTGGTACTGCAGAAGCGATAAGGCAAACAGCTAGAAATGTACTTTGTGTGACATCTGGAAGAAGGAGTACAAGGAGATGAACCGCAGGGCAAAGAAAGCAGTGGCGAAGGCCAAAGATAAGGTGTTATAAGGTGGTGAATCGTGTGAGAGTTTGGACAGTAAAGAGGGAGAAAAGGAGCAATACTGATTGGCTAGACAGAGAGACAGAGCTGGAAAGATGTGCAGCAGGTCAGGACGATAAAGGATGGACATGGAAACGTACTTCACAGGTGAACAGAGCGTGTTGAGCAGATGGAAGGAATACTTTGAGGGGCTGATGAATGAAGAAAATGAGAGAGAGAGAAGACTGGATGGTGTGAGGATAGTGAACTAAGAAGTGCAGCAAATATGCAAGATGGAAGTAAGGGCAGTGATGAAGAGGATGAAGAATGGAAAGGCTGTTGATGACATACCGGTGGAAGCAGTGCATGGAGATGTTTAGGGAGATGACATGAGGGGTTTCTGACCAGATTGTTTAACACAATCTTGGAAAGTGAGAGGATGCCTGAAGAGCGGAGACAGTGTACTGGTACCTATTTTCCAGAATAAGGGTGATGCACAGAGCTGTAGTAACTATAGAGGGATGAAGTTGACCAGCCACACCATGAAGTTATGGGAAAGAGTAGTGGAAGTTAGGTTTAGAAAAGAAGTAAAGATTAGTGAACAGCAGTATGGTTTCATGTTGAGAAAGAGCACCACAGATGCAATGTTTGCTCTGAGGGTGTTGATGGAGAAGTACAGAGAAGGTCAGAAGGAGTTGTATTGTGCCTTTGTGGATTTGGAGAAAGCATATGACATGGGCCCTGAGAGGGACTGTGATTTTGTATGAGGAGGTCAGCTGTTACAGAGAAGTATGTGAGAGTAGTGCAGTAAATCTGCAGTGGGAGTGATGGATGCCTTTAAGGTAGAGGCTGGATTACATTAAGGATCAGTGCTGAGCCCATTCTTGGGCTCTAGGTTGACGGACGAGGCTAGACAGGAGTCTCCGTGGATGATGATGTTTGCTGATGATATCTTGATCTGAGTTAAAGATACTGAGATTTTCGTTGGGTGTGACAAGGATGGACAGGATTAGAAATTAGTATATTAGAGGGACAGCTCAGGTTAGACGTCTTGGAGGCAAAGTTAGAGAAGCAAGGTTGTGTTGTTTGGACATGTCAAGAGGAGAGATGAGGATTATATCGGGAGGAGGATGATGAAGATGGAGCTGCCAGGAAAGAGGAGAAGAGGAAGACCAAAGAGGAGGTTTATGGACGTGGTGAGAGAGGACATGCAGGTGGTCGGTTTGAAGCAGGAAGATGCAGAGGGAAGGAAGAAATGGAAATGGTTGATCTGCTGTGGTGACCCCTAAATGGGGGCAACTGAAAGAAAAAGAAGATCAACCATTTCTTAACCCTAAGCTTTCAATGTGTGAGTTAATACATGAAACACACTCATTAATACCACTTTCTTTTAGCTAAAGTGACCTAGTAGTTAGGGAGAGGGTGCCATGATTAAAAGGTAGTGGGTTTGAGACTCACTACCTTCAGAGGCACCCTTGAGCATGGTATGAATACTTCTACTCAGGCACTGGATGTACAGTTTCCTGGTGATATACTGTGTGTAGAGGTTTAATGCAGAGGAAGTATTATGGTGTGGTGCTTTCACAATGACATAGTCACTTTCACTTTTGGTATTTAGTGTTTAATGGGTCAAACTGTTAAAAATGAAAAATCATTTTGGCACAGGTGTAGAAGTATGTCTTTACATTGTGTATCTAAATTTCAACACACTTTGGTACAACTCAGAACCATCAAATGAGCAAAAATTCCAATAGGGTCAAACGAAATCAATCGCTTCTTAATTTTAATCACTGCTGATGGATACAGGCTTTTGCATAAATGATATCTCAGAACCAATTGCAATGATTTATTTAATGCTGTGAAAGTAGTCATCAGCAATGTAGATTACATAATCTGATTAAAGAGTTAGATGAAATTGAACACATACAAATAACAGATTGTAATTTGAGGGTTACTGTTACTGTTAAGTTACTGTTACTATTGATTAGGCTTTACTCAAAAAATGCAAATAATATTATGGGGCTCCAAATGATCATGCTTTATCATGGGACATTATTAAAACCACAGTCATTGTTACTGGGAGTCCAAAAGAGCACAGCCGGCTTCTCTCTCTCTTATCAACCACCATCAGAATCTCATCTCATTAAAGCGGTTAGAGCTGAAGGCAAACCTCAAAGCAACATTACAACATCTGCTGGAAGGTCGTTCTAATATGGCAGAGCTTATCATTGTAGCAAAGTGAAAAAAGCCCTCTATTAATACCTTTTATTTGAGAACAAATGCAGAGTGACGGGTTTCTCCAAATGTTTGGGCATAAATTGTACATTATATTTAGCATAAAAATATAGAGCTGCTGCCTTAATTCTCTTCTGAACAAACTCATTCAGCTGCAATGCAGTGCACGGTAGTCTGACAGATGAAGCATTCCTTTTAAACATAGAAGTGACACATTTTAACATTACATTTATAATCTTGTTTGACTACAGATGTTGCTTCTATCCATCCAGAACAGAAAAAAGCAATGCCGTTAATTAGGAAAAAAACAGTGTCAATATATGTAATGCACACCTTTCTTCCCTTCTGCCAATTTATCACAGCATGAGAAGTTTTAGTTTCTGTTTGATGAAATTAAGAAGTAGTAGATCTAAATATATATATTCATATGTGTCTTCACAGCTCCTAAAAAAAGAAGCAACCTGGAAGCTGTAAAACATTCAGCAAAGAGTTGGGTAAGTGAACGAAGATGCTTATTATGTTGTTCTGTTTGAAGAACAGCAAAAACAAGGATTCCAAAAGGGTCCACTCGGGTCTCTCTCAAAGCTTTGAGGATCAAAGCAAGAAGCAGCAATTAGTCTGCCACACACAACCTCTTTAGCATCAAATGGCAGACAAACATGGTTAAAATGGGCCACGATACACTTCTGCTGCTGTTGTATGTCAGCATCAAGGACATAATGACCTGAAAAAAAACATCAGACTGGCCCTACTTTTAGTATTCTAAAAGATCTGTCCAGATCTCATAATTTTTGGAGGGGGGGAATGCGAGACTCCATTGAAAATTCCATTTTACCCCATTTGTTTTTCCACAACTTTGAAAGGTTAAAGCTGATATATTAACTGTCTGTCTTCAATGGTACAATAGAAAAATATCCAAAAATCTAATCAGGATCTAATATCTCAAATCATGAGCCAGTTGTAATAATTCTAAAAACAAATTGTTATTGAAATATTGGAATTTTTACTTTTCAGCTATTTTATCCAGTAAAATTTGAAAATGTTGCCTAAACTAATAAATAATAAACAAATTGTTTAAAGTATTATGTCTATGAAACAAGCAAAGCAATTGTTCCAAAACTACAAATCATTTTCTTCTTGATTAAATTATCTAAATCAAGTTGTTCATGGTGGGTACATTTGATTCACCCCGATCGCTAAATTTTAATTTAATCTCGCTTTTACTTCATGCCCCATTTTAGCTGAACTTGAGAAGAGAAACATGCATCTCAGTTACTTTACACTTCTTTTGCTATGTATAGACAAAATCAATATTGAAATCAGGTGACATAACAGAATGTTCTAAAACATAAAGTGTGATGGTGATGAACATCAAACCCATCCTGTACTCTGTTCTCATTGAATTAAAGGAATTAAGCATCCATCAGCATCACATGATAAGCATCAATTCACATTTACTAACTACACCTTCTTAAATGCCTGGTTTTCAATTTAAAAGGTATGAGTGTGATGACAGAAGATTATCACTTTAGATTGGTTGCCTCTGTCTGAGTAAATTTCAAGCCTCATGTCACTGGGGGTTCGGTATTTGGGGATTTATGGAGTATTCTGGTGCATTTAATGAAATGCACAAATAGCTAAATAGACTCAACTTGCTTCAGTCTGATGATTGAACACTCTGATCTCTGATGAACACCGTGTCTAGTTGGTTTACTTATGTAGGTAAAAGTGTGTGATGACTTCAGCTTTTACTCTACACATATCTCTTTATCATCACAGCATTATATAATATTATACATTTGCAATGGAAATATGTTTATTACTTTTAATCAAGACGTTCTTACATTATTGTAGAACTGCATTTGCACAGCATTTAACTAACAATCTTGTCCTTAAGAAGTTCAAGTAGGTTTTATTGTCATTTCAACCATATACACAGTACACGCTGAAAGGAAACAATGTTCTTCCAGGATCCTGGTGCAACACATAAGACGACATCTAACATTACATAGAACACACCACAAGATAAAGTGTATTTCTTCGTGCTGGTCCAAAGCCTTGATCAAAGGGGAGGGTAACATCAGGAAGGGCATCTGGTGTAAAACCTTTGCTAAGTCAAATACGTGGACAGCGAAACAGAATTCCATACCAGATCGGCCCGGGTTAACAACAACGACCACCAATACTATTAACCAACAGGGTGCGGAGTGAAATTGGGCTACTGTCTGCCAAAGGAGAAGAGGAAGAGGATGGCATGTCCAGAGGCAGGAGGAGAGAAGGAAGTATAGGAGAAAGGAAGTCAGGGTTGGAACTTTGAACATGTACAGAGGAGAGATGGAGCTGCTGGGCAAGAGGAAGAGGAAGACCAAAGAGGAAGTTTATGGCTTTGATAGGAGATGAAATGCAGGGGGTCAGTTTGAAGAAGGTGATGCAGAAGACCAGAAGAAATGGAAACAAATTATCCACTGTGGTGATCCCTAAACGGGAACAGCTGAAAGAAGAAGGTGAGTGTTATCCTTAAGAAATATGATGTTTAAAATGTACATTTGTATACTTTTAGTATTGTTGTTTAAACAATACTAAAGTATTGTTTACTATTGTCATTGTAATAGTTTACAATAGCAACTATAGTAACTATAGTATATATAGTAGTATTGTATAGTATATATAGTAACTATAGTAACTATAGTAAAGTAAGTTTACAATAGTAACTACTGTTCACTGTAGTAATAGTGAACAGTAGTTACACTGATAATGCATGTATTGTTTTGTATTATTGCATAGTTATTTGTGACATTTAATTTAAAGTGGGACCTGCTTTCATTGGGAAGCATGGCTGCCAGTCAGAATGAACGTGCCACAATCTATCCTTACATCCGATATCACGATTTTAAGCATATTGCATTTTTTTTTTTAAACACAATATAACAGCATTGCACTTTCATGATATCACCTCACTTTGGGACTTGGAGTCCCTAACCTAACCTATAGTGTCTGTTCATGTTGAATTTTAAGCCTTTTGAGACAAGCACAAACTGCTATTAGTGCGAGGAAAAAGATTTACATTTTATTCTCAAAATGTTTCATATTTTTGTTTCATCTCTGCTTTTTTATTCTTGCATCTGAGTGTTTTATTAAATTCCAGATGGCTCTGTTAAAATGGTCATATGGCACTTTTTAAAATACATTTCTTAGCTAAAAGAGAGAATTTTTTTTTACTCAAATTTACCTATAAAAGACATTAGCAAGTAAAAGGAAATGGAAATAATAAAAAAAAATGCCTCTCTTTATGACTAAAGTTAGCACTGGAATATCCAACACTGAGAGCTCATTTGCAAGAGACCATTGCAAAAACTTCAATCATTTCAAAAGCACTTTAGATGTGGCCCGCTTCAAGGACAGCATGGAGAGGCTACAGTTGAGACTTCGTGCACAGATGAAGACTATTCAAGCTATGAACTGTGGACACATATGGAGAAAAGAAGCCGCCGCAGAATTGAGCATGCTCAAAGGAATGTTAATACAGCAGGCGACAGAAAAACTCAAGTGGTTTTTGGCAATGAGTGGGGTTGATGAATTAAGTGTGAAATTAGAAAGGTAACCTCAGTTTATCAAGGAATCTTTGAGCAGTATATTGAGTAGTGCTCATTTGAAATGGCTCCTAAGAGTAATCACTGCATGTAAGACACTGTTACTGTATGCTTCTTTTTCATGTTTCTTTCTCACCTTAACTTTTGCCATTATGTTCCATTTATTCAACAGTAAAAGTCAGACACTTCAATCAATTCAAGTCAGTTGCACTCACTCACTCATTCACTCATTCACTCACTGACTCATTCACTCCACTACCACCACCACCCACCAATCACTCACTGACTCCTTCCCTCACTCACTTACTCACTCACTCTCTCACTCAATCACTCACTCACTGAATTCCTCACTCCCTCATTGTCTTAGCCGCTTTCCCTTTCACTTGATGAAAGGTAGGGGACAACCCAGGTTGCCAGTCCATCGCAGGGCAGACTCAAGTCAACCCAAAGTAAACAAAAATGCAACTCAATAGAACTTACACACAAACTTAGCTCAATCCCAAGATTCCTTAGTGTAATGATGGCAGTGAATTCAATTAAAAGCCAAAGTGCTTCCCTCAAGCTATGGTATTCTAGATTTATCTACCAGCCAAATCAGCACAATGATGAGATACTCAGGTTCTAAATTTATGAAGCAAATGTTTCTCTTGGTTGTATCTGTGACAATAAATGGATATATCTATCTGCAGGCCATATTTTCTCACTGTCTCTCTCACCTCCATAGCAAAGGGATCCGACTTAGCTGCTCGTCCTGTAGCCACACATTGAAAGGTGGCATTCTGCCCTGCGTTCACCTCCACATCCCCCAGCCTGGTGAAGTGAGGAACCTTATCTGTAGAAAAAAAAAACACAGTCAGTTTATGATCTCCCCTCAACAGATCAATTTACAAAAAAAAGCTACTAAGAATTACCTAAAAATTACAAAAACAAAACTACAAAAAAAGGAAGGCATTTTTTAGAAAAAGCACAAAAAAATTTTTTTTTTGTTGCATTAAATAGAATCTTTCTTCTTCTTCTTCTTTCAGCTGCCCCTGTTTAGGGGTCGCCACAGCCACACTTCACACTTCAAACCGACCACCTGCATGTCCTCTCACCACGTCCATAAACCTCCTCTTTGATCTTCCTCTTTCCTCTTTCCTGGCAGCTCCATCTTCAACATCCTCCTTCCAATATAATCCTTGTCTCTCCTCTTGACATGTCCAAACTAACGCAACCTTGTTTCTCTAACTTGTCTCCAAAATGTCTAACCTGAACTGTCCCTCTAATATCCTCATTTCTAATCCTGTCCATCCTTGTCACACCCATTGAAAATCACAGCATCTTTAACTCCGACACCTCCAGCTCCGCCTCCTGCCTTTGTCAGTGCCACCATCTCCAACCCATACAACATAGCTGGTCTCACTACTGTCCTGTAAACCTTCCCTTTTACTCTAGCTGGTACCCATCCGTCACAACGGTCTCCAATCTGCCTGCACTCTCTTCTTCACCTCTCTTCCACACTCGCCGTTACTCTGAACTGTTGATCCCAAGTATTTATACTCTACCACCTTTGCTACCTCTGCTCCCTGCATCCTAACCACTCCACTTTCCTCCCTTTCATTCACACTCATGTATTCTTTCTTTGACCTACCTACCTCATTCCTCTCTATAACATATCTCCATCTCTCCAGGTTCTCCTGAAGCTGCTCCCTACTCTCACTGCAGATCACAATATCAGCAAAACATCATAGTCCACTGAGACTCCTGTCTAACCTCATCCATCAACCTGTCCATTACTATTGCAAACAAGAATGGTCTCAGCGCTTATTCTTGATGTAATCCAGCCTCTACCTTAAATTCATCCATCACTCCCACTGCAGATCTCATCACTGTCACACTGCCCTCATACATGTCCTTAACTACTCTCACATACTTCTTTGCCACTCCTGACCTCCTGATACAAAATCACAACTCTTCTCTGGCACCCTGTGAAAGGTACAATACAACTTCTTCTGACCTTCTCTGTACTTCTCCATCAACACCCTCAGAGCAAATATTGCATCAGTGGTGCTCTTTCTTGGTATGAAACCATACTGCTATTCGCTAATCCTCACCTCTTTTCTTAACCTAGCTTCCACTACTCTTTTCCATAACTTCCTGCTGTGTTCAACTTTATCCCTGTATAGTTACTACAGCTTTGTGCATCACCATTATTCTTGAAAATTGGTACCAGTACACTTTGTCTCCTCTCACTTTCCAAGATTGTGTTAAACAGTCTGGTCAGAAACTCAACTGCCATCTCCCCTACACATCTCCATGCTTCCACCGGACCAACAGCCTTTCCATTCTTTATCCTCTTCATCGCTGCCCGTTCTTCCGTCTAGCTTATTTACTGCACTTCCTGGTTCACTATCCTAACATCATCCAATCTTTCTCTCTCTCTCATTTTCTTCATTCATTATGTTGCATTAAATAGAATACTCTGGCTTTATGTGATACTAGAAAGTGTGCTGCATATGTAAACACTACAACTGAGGTTGTAGAATAAAGTAAATTAAAGCAAAGAAAAAAACCTCTGAATTATCTTCTAAGCACTTTAAATAACAAACATTTAAAGGAGGCAAAACATGTTTTTATGTTTAATTCAAGGATGCAAAATAATTAATATTACTAACACAATTTCTAGTTTCCTTGGTACAAACCATCTGTAATAGCCCTGCTGCCAAATTCTGTTGTCATAAAATTTCAAATTCTAGACCCCTCATTTTGCAATTTTACAATTCATCAGATGAACATGAATTAAAGCTGCAGCTGAGTAGGAATTGATGAGCATATTTGATTGAGTTTTGACTATATATGATATACAGTCATGGGAAAAAAAAATTAGGCCACCCTATGAAAGCCTGTGTGTTTTCATAACTTTCTTGGACATATGGATATTTAATCTAATTTCTAACAATACAGGGAGATTCAGGTAATATAACTACACAACTAAAACTGAAGAAAGGACTTTTCAAAATCTTCTGTTAAATGTAATTCTACAAAAAAGCAATTGCTGGTGAGGAATAAATTAGGACACCCCCACCTTTATTCCCACTCAAATGGCTCAAATTTCACACAGGTGTAGTACATCAGGTGCGCATGATTAGAACATTGTTACTCAGCATTTTGAAGGAGGCCCATTTAAACCTCAGACATTTAGTTAGTGCTCCCTACTGTTGAGGTGAGAGTGAACACAGTGGCGAGATCAAAAGCTGTCTGAGGCCTTCAGAAAGAAGATTGTAGCAGCTTATATATATATAATATATATGCAATCAGCCATTCCACTGTCCGCAAAAAAAGGAAGAATTCTGGAGTGAGTGAAGTGATGGAGAGTTTACCCAGGGGAGTTTAATGGACATATTAGTGAAGGGAATAGAGGTGATGAGGAGATTATGGGTAGACATGGTATCAAGGAGAGGAATGCTACAGGTCGATGGTTTTGCAAAAGGGATGGAAATGGCTGTAGTTGATACTTTTTTTAAGAAGAGGGAGGAGCACAGGGTGACGTGAAAGAGTGGAGGAAGATGCTCACAGGTGGATTATATCCTTTTCAAGAGGGTCAGTCTGAAGGAGATTGGAAACTGCAAAGTAGTGACAGGGGAGAGTGTAGCTAAACAGCATAGGATGGTGGTTTGTAGGATAACCTTGGAGGTAAAGAAGAGGAGGCAAGTGAGGATCAACGGATGGAAGCTGCAGAAGGAGGACTGCAATTTGGAATTCAGGCAGGAGTTAACACGAGTACTGGGAGGTGTTGAGCTACCAGATTGCTGAGAAACAGCTGCAGAAGTGGTAAGGCAGACAGCTAGAAAAGCATTTGGTGTGACATCTGGAAGAAAAATGGAGGATAAGAAAACCTGGTGGAACTGAGAAGTTCAGGAATGCATACAGAAGAAGAGGGAGGGTCCTGGAGACTTGAGTCAATGCCCAGATCTCAATCCCTTTGAGATGCTGTCGGGTGACTTAAAATGGGCTGGACCCCTCAAATATCTCACAGCTTCAATAATTCTGCTTTGAGGAGTGGGGCAAACTTTCTTCAGACAAATGTCAGAGATTGGTAGATGCTACAAGAAGCGTCTCACTGCAGTTATTTCAGGGGGTAGAGTGTCCTAACTTTTTCCTCAGTTAGAATATACAATTTTGTTGATATCTTTTGTTTAATGAATAACTCAAGGCTCATTTCTGTTATAATGGCTCCAGTACCTGCAGCCATTATTGCTCTCTCAGAACTTGGAGCTGTTCAATTTACAGAAATATTCATGCCGACATTTGTGTAAACCTTGCATTTAGGTCATTAAAGATATCGTTAATAATATATAAATGTATATAATAGAATGGAAATCAATAAAAGAATGAAGAGCAATAATAGAATGAAAAAAAATTGAATTATACGAAGTAATAAATGAACTCTGATGCAGCTGATACAGTTTATTCACAGCAAAATGAAATGGTTTTAAAATGGAAAAAAAATAAATCAAGTTTGCTCAAGTAAGATGTCTGATCATGCTTGACTAAACAAAATGATATAATTAATTATTGTGATTTTTATCATTTGACTGTCCTGAGTTGTTTTATTTTTTCTTTGCCCTGGTTGTCATACTTTAGTTTTACACATTAATTTTAAGTGTGATTAATTGGGTAGACAGTTGTTGCTCTCTGCATCCATGCCGAATCACCCTGTTAATGTGCTATAAAGACGACAAATTGCAAATGACAGAAAATTCCAAAAGCTTCTGCAGCTTAAGCTCAGACCTAGCGGCTCTGCTGCCATGTGTCTTCCACATGTTCACCCAGGATGAGAGCAGAGAGAAAGTCAGCATCAAAGAGCAAGTTAAAGCAGATTTTTGGACATTCCCTTTGTACTGTGTTTTTCCAAATCCTCATTCATGTGAAATCCAAATGCCTTATCGATATGCCTGCCACTACTTTCACCTTAGTGACACCTGTTCACTGCTCTCACAAGCTGATCTGATGAAGAATTGGCAGGAATTGTCATGCGATGGCAGTGTGACAGAATTTCATTTGCATTAAACCTTGAACAAAGCCTTGGTTCTGATGTAACCACTGTCTTGTTAACCTTTATGTCTAGTTAACATGTTTATATAGGTCAGCTTTTGCACATTCCAACAATTCTACAACCATGGGGCCTTGCTTGGCAATATAGCCTTTGTGTGATTTTCTTTTCATTATTACTGCTCACTTATTGGTCTCATCTATTGTTGCCCTTACAGCTGCGTATTCTCTAATCTGCCCCAACAAGCAGTTACCTCACTAATCCCTTGACACATATGATACTAAGCTGTAATGCAAGTGAGTTGAGGCAACAGAGGCCTAGTGGTTAAAGAGTCACTTTCACTTCACTTGTCAACATATGTGAAAACATCAGGTTAGGATGAAAGAAAGAAGCACATTTTCCATCGTCTTGCTAGCATTTCTACTGTGACTTAGGGAAAAAAGGAGAAAAACGTTTAAGACACCACTAAGGCTCCCACTATTGCAAACAGCATCAACCCCTTTCAAAGTCTTTGGGATTAATGATAGATTTCATGCTGGGTTTAGTCCAAGCTGAACGGAGACAGAGTGTGAATGCTTCTCCATGTGATCTGTAATTGCACAAAAAAGTGGGACAAAAAAAAAAGAAATAGAAATAGAGTGATAATAAGCAGCGTGCAAACAGATCAAGGCAATTGAACGTAAAAAGACTGGGAAAGAGTGCCCATGAATGAACCCAATGTAATTTCAATTTGTTCTGTGTCAGTGCCCTGCCAAGTGCTACATCAGAACTGCCACTGTATAGGATTTTATTGGCTGCTTAATAGTTCTCTGCTCTCTAATGGATGCCAACATTTAAAACCGATTACTGCATTCAGAGCTATTTCACACCTTGTTATGACAATCACTGTCAACTGTTATAATGCTTTATGACGCTTCATAATGAACTTAACTGTTTAGATGAAAGGACAAAACCAGTATACTGTCTTTTCACAATACATGCTGAATATTGACTCCAGTTTCCTCCCCCAGTCCCAAGACATGTGTAAGTGTGTGTCTGAAAGCTGTCCAGGGTGTTTGCCTTTCACTCTATGAGTGCTCAGAGAAGTTCAAGCATCCCCGAGGTTCCTGGTCATGATTAGTGGCTCAGATGAAAGTTGAAATAAGTTTTGCATGATTTACCTTTACAACATTACTGTATCAACAACAGAGGACAAGTGCATATAAACAATTATCATTCATCAGAATCAAATCATCTTTATCATGTGGTTTGTATCAGATTACATCAGCCAGCAAACAGCACCTTCTAAAGGCATAACACCATAGGCATTTTGTATATTTAACATTTAATACCATCCTCCAATGATCACTAAAGTAATAATCCTCTTCTTGATAAACACTGGCATTTAAGAGTGATCACATATGGTCTTGAGGCTATTATTCTTTCTTCAAGCCCTGTTTGTCTCTTAAAGGACTCCTGGGGAGCTCTTCCCCAGAATTGCTGCTATATATAAAGGCTGCAACATTTGTTTTGAAAAAGTGCACCTTGTGAAGCATATTCACAGCAGACAAACAACTAAACTAAGGTAGCTATTTTCTTCTATCCTGTTGAGCGTGAATGTTTTTCAGCAGCGTGTGAAAAATATACAATTTCGCATATGGAATGCTTCATGCTAAGTCAGGTGCAGAAATGCAAGCAATGTCTCAGTATCGCACCTTTGGAAGGATATAGGACAGAAGATCTCTGCTCCAGTTGAAATATCTAAAGATTGCTCTTGCTCTAGTTCTAGTTGTCGACAGTGGCCTGGGTGAGCAGCCTAAGGCAATGCCCTTGGTAAGAGAGTGACGCATTCTGGGCGAGACACAGTGGCCTGATGGCCTTTACTTCTGTTGGCTCTTTTACTGTAAAATGAACGACGGTCTATGAGCATGGTGCAAGCACATTTCCAAAGACAACTTTTCCTTAAACATGACACTATTTACCCCATTTTACTGCAACATTGCTAACAATATTTCAAAGTAGCCATACAATGCAATTTTCTTCTGATTTCTGGGTTTACCATCCAAAGCATGCATTGATTTTTAGTAAAGGGTATGAAATTCCATCCATCCATCCATTATCTGCCACTTGTCCCAAACGGGGTCGCGGGGGGGTGCTGGTGTCCAAGCCAGCGCACACAGGGCGAGGACGGGGGACGCACCCTGGACAGGTCGCCAGCCCATCGCAGAGAGAGCGGGACAGGGACGGCACCTTGCTCAAGGGTACCTCAGGGCAACCCACCAGGAAGGGGTTCGAACCCCCGATCTCGCATCACGCGGCCAACACCCTAAACATTAGGCCACCGCTGCCCCCGGGTATGAAATTCATCTGTATAAAAAGAAGTTTATGATTTATAAAACCAGAGGAAAACTTATATATTTCTTGGTGAGCAGGCAAGTCAGTCAGTCCCCTATTGATGCTCTACAGACATTTTCATTGTTAACTCATCAACAGCATTTGGGTTTGAATGAGGGTTAGTGTAAGAGATAGGGCTTAAGGATTGTAGGCTAAATTTAAATTAATATTTTATATTCATTCGTCATAAAAGGTCTTATGACGAATGAATATAAAATGTACGTGAAACTGAGCATTTGTAAAATTTCTATCATTTGTAAAGTATTTCAATGCTGGTAGTCATAAATCTTTTTGATCCAGAGAAAGCAGTTTTGCTGTCTGTTCTATATTGCTAAGCTGTTTTCATACCAGCGTTATCTCTGCTCCCCCTAACACCTCTTATTGCTCACGAGATCAACACAGTGTCATTTTACACACAGAGAGGCAGCAGTGTCCTAATTAATGTGATTTATGAGTTACAGGTAAATAATTATTAATTCAATTCATGAGACTAAATGCCCTGGTATGAAAAAGTTAAATATTGTTCACTGCTATAAACATGCAATAGCATGAACAGTACTGTGTAAAAGTCATGAATTACCCTTCATTTTTTTTATATATTTTGGAATGGAATCACCTTGATGGAGCTAAAATACCATTTTATGCCTGGCAAAATGTAATTTCTCTGCTATACTGAATTAAATTTAAAGAAATATGTTAAAATGTTTTTCTGTAACAGCCTGCAACTGCCTTAAGACGTAAAGTGCTGGCCAAAGGTGTTCCAACAACTCAGCATTCAGCATCACCAGTACAATAATCACCAGCATCACCTGCAATCATCTGCACCTTTCTTTACTGCTTCATACCTTAAGTTAGATGTTTTGTTCTGCTTGAAAGATTCTCATGTAGCTAAACATAAAGGATGACTTTTCCACAGCACTGTATAGGTATTATATATATACAGTTGTTTAAAATATATTTAGCCAGGTTTTCTAATTAACCAGCTAAATATATATATATATATATATATATATATATATATATATATATATATATATATATATATATATATATATATATATATAGGTCTGGGGCCTGACATGAACATGGGAGGAGCTTGTTTTTGTGTCTGCTGAGCCGTTTTTGTGTAGATTTTGTGTAGATTTTTTGTGTAGAAAAGAGAAAAGCTCGGGGAAAAGCCTCCTCACAATTACTCCTCACAGAAACTCATGAAACTTTTGTAGTTCATCCTCTGTCAGCTACTTGGTTGCTTATGTGCAAATTTTATCAGCTAACAGGAGCATCAAGAAGTCCAGCTTGCAATCGAAGACAGAGCAAAGCACTCACTGGTAATCTCATCTCTTTATCTCCCTTCATATATTCTGGTTTCTCTCTCTTTACAGAGTTTCTTTCTCTCTCTTTACTGGGAGCAGAGGCAGAGCGGTGTAATTGATTTTGTGCAGGTCCTTTACAAACAAAACATGTGTTAATTATTTATAATGTTTCTTCGTCCGATAGTAGGTCTTAAAAAAGATACACGGAAGAGACACAGTAATTAAATCGCACTAGGCTGTGAAAGTCCCAGTTAGGAAAGATGGTTTGCAGTCAGCATAAGCTTGCTTTAAGACAGAGACAGACTTTTTTTTTTGAGATCTTGCTCAGATGGTCCATGTGTTTGAAACAACATACAAGTCAAGAACATTAACAACAGCCAGTAAGCAAGACTGGACAAGCATGTGAGTGGGTTTGACATTCAAGGCTGAAGTGGGCGATTTCCCTGTGAGAGTGTCACATATTCTTTAAACACTCTGAATATGTGTGCTCAGTATTGTAAGGCTCCCAACTGACAGCAAAGCTTATTTAAAGAAGATTTTTTTAAAATGTATTTATTTTTTTTATTGCTGCATATTTAAAGAGTTATGCTGTAAATAGAGTCATTCAGTGGTTTGATGTGAAAATTGCCATTGTTGAAAAACTTGAAAGTCACAATTATTCCCAGTGTTGGAGTTAGGAACTACACATTTGAAGTGTCGTTTCTAAAATAGGCATATAATATTTGTAAAACCCCAGCATGGGACGATGCCTGGTTCCACTTGTTTATTCTACTGATAATAGTCTTTGAACAACTGTTTTGCTCTGAAAAAATGAAACTTTGCAGCTTTTTCCAGCAGGATAAATCTGAACATTTCTGCTCTAAGTTTCTTTAGAAAACCTACACCATGGAATCTTTATGAATATGCCACATGATGCTTTAGGTTTACCAACAGTTTTGAAAATGTTCAGACCAGTAAATTTTTTAATACAGTTAAGCTGAAGAGGTATATGCTTTTATTAGAATGTTCAACATTACATATTCACTGATTAACAAATCATTGACAGGTTAAGTGAATAAGATTTAATTACTTAGCAAGTGAAAAGTCAGTTCTAGAAGTTGATTTGTTGAAAGCAAAAATATGGGGAAGTGTAAGGAACTGAGTGACTTTAACAGGAGCCAAATTGGGAAGACTGGACAACTGGGTCACACCATTTCCAAAACGGCAGGTCTTGTTGGGTGTCGCAATGAAGGTTAATACCTACCAAAGTGGGACAAGGGAAAAACTGGAACACTCAAGAGTCATTGATACATGTGGGAAGTGAAGGCTCGACTGACTGATCTGATTCCAAAAGTAGCACAAATTGCTTTCAAACCCTGCTTAATATGAAACTGCAGACCAGACAGAGTGCCTATCCTGAGACTCCAACAGCTTCTACATTGGAGATGTGATGCATCAAAACTGCACAATGGAGCAAATTAAGTACATGCTTTATTCTGATTAATCACTATAGCCAGAAGATAAATTGGAAGAGACTATGTGTGTATCCTGTGCAATATTCTGCTGGAAAACCTTGAGTCCTGACATTCATATGGATGACAAGTAGTGCTTACCTAACCATTGCTGCAGATCAAACACATCCCTTCATGGCAACAGTAATGGCATTGACCCCATTCATCACGATAATGCTCCCTGCCAAACTGTTCAGGAATGGTTTGAGAAACATGAGGTTCAAGGTGTTGACTTGGACTCCCAAACCCCTGATTCAAAACAGTCAATAGAGGCTCAACCTTGCAACTTAAAGTGCTGTAAGCAATCTGCTGCTAATGTCAAGTGCCACAAACCAGAGCACACACTGAGATGGGTCTCTGTGAAAAGTCAATGGTTTGAGGTTTAAGAGCTATACTGTTTGTAGGAAGGGAGCCTATACAATATTATATTTCCTCTCACCATCAATACAATATTTCCTCCCACCATCCAAAAACATTCATTTCAGGTGAATTGGAGATGATAAATGACCCTCTAGGTCTGAGTGTGTTTGTTTGTGTGTCTGCCCTGTGATGGACTGGTGAACATGTCCAGGGTGTTTCCTCGCCTTTCACCCTGTGAGAGCCCTCAGGGTCTCTAAAATAAACACTAAACTATCAATCTGTTATGACTGTTATGATCTTATAGACTGCATTCTTTTGAACATTTAAAAATTGTCAGAATTCCCCTTTAATGTATGCTGCATAAATAAAAGTGAGAAGCTGGTCAGAAGGTTTTGAAACATCCAAAGCTTTGACGTTGTAGCACAGCGAGGGCAGCTTAAAAAGTAGTTTCCTTTTCCTGCCCTAGAGGACAAAAAAACTGTTGTGAGCAGAGTTGTCTGAAAATATCTGGCTTTCTGGAGGGAAATGGGAGGTTTGAATGCTTTGCACGAACATGACTGCTTTAAAACAGCAGTGCAAGACTCGGTGGGTTTCATTAACTCGTAAACACCTGCCATTACTATTCATTAACATCAGGCTGGATGATAGTTCTCAGAAAGGATTAAACCAGCAAGAGGGGATGCCAGCCAAGAGTCTCCCTGGCTGACTGCTCCAGCCAAGTGTCATACACTGTCATGATAAAAAAAAACACCTTTTCTGCATAAGTAGATAAGATGGAAACAAAGAAAATCACCGTGGTTTAATGTCAATATCTTCATTCTTACCGAGTCAGTATTGCCTAAGGTGAGATGACTGGAACCAGGAGTCTGAAAGGTCACTAAAAGTTATTAATGAAATGATTAGGAATACCCAACATGGTGTATGAGATATGGTCTTAAGTCTAATTTAAGGTTATGCCCAATCATGATTTTACATTATTACATTATTGTTAGAAAACTATATGTAAGACATTGAAAAGCAAACTAGAACCTTTTCATTTATGCATTGACCACTCTTTTAGTATTCTTTACATTCTACACCTCAGAAGATCTATACAATATAGGTTCACCAGTTGTGCACCGGAGATGCTATGCATTATGAGCTGAATTTTTAAGAAGCTTCCTCTTTGTGTGGAAAAATGACAGAAGCACCAGCTTCTGGAGACACAGCTTCATTGGTCTCCCTGTGAAGTGCGCTGCTTTTGAAGTGGCTGCATGATACAGAAGTATTTATCAAGATTTATCAAAGGCAGCAATAATTGCTGGGTAGGTGAGCAATGGTAAAATTTCCCGCCATCTTCAGGCACACTCTTTTCTTCTCTGCTGTTCGTTAAAGTGGATTCTACACTGTTTTGTCTGAGATCTAAGATTCAACTGATACCCCATACTATTAATGTAAACACTTGTACCAGCACCTGACAGATGTAAATTTGCAACAGCAGCAAAAGCGCAGACTCAACAGTACAAAGGCATAAGCTAATAATTAAATGTAGCATTTTATTTGACAAAATCTACATAGTTTTCTAGACAGGAAAATATGTTAAAAATGTGTTTGCTTCAACAAAATCAAGGGCCATAAGTCATTAGATCACTGGCCAAAAGTGTTAAGCCAAGTGTGTGTGGTCTCAGAGGTCTCAAATAATTGTGCAGAACAACCAGCATCTTTGTGCATATCTGTTTTACATGGTTACAATAAGTCTCTTGCTAGGTAAAGCAGAGCAAGTGATATATATTTCTTAGCTAGCATAGTTATCCATTCCACTGTAGCTAATTTTATATAATATCATACATATTCCACTGTAGCTAATTTTATATAATATCATTACATATCATAATATATGTAATATCATCCATGTAGAAACACCGTTTTGGTTTACACTTTTGCTCCAAATTTCTCATCACTAAACTCCAAAATTTCAGTTTATCCATTGACAATGTTCTTGTTACACCCTCACCCACTTTCCGGATCTTAGGTGTTATATCATGACTTTCAGTGAAGGATGCAGAACTACTTGTTTATGCTTTTATAACGTCCCGCCTCGATTATTGTAACGCTTTACTTTTTGGTCTCCCAACTAGAACATTAGCCAGGCTCCAGTACATACAGAACTCTGCAGCTCATTTTATCACATTCTCCAAAAAATATGAACATGTCATCTCCATTCTCTACAAACTTCACTGGCTGCCCATATTGTATTCAGTACAAGCTGCTTCTGATCACGTTTAAAGCCTTTCATGGATCCGCTCCTCCATACCTCACTGAATTACTCCATTCATACACCTTACCCGCCACTGCGCTCCTCCGATACCGGGTTACCACAGGCACTCCAAATTCAGGTTAGCTTCCCATGGGCAGTAGATTTTAGTGTTGCTGCCCCTAAACTCTGGAATTCCCTCCCTCAGAACCGGTGCCTAACATCCTCTCTGTCTCTCTTCAAAACTCAGTTGAAAACATATCTATTCAGTCTGTGCTGTTTCACTTCTCCCTGTTCTTGATTTCCTACCTGCTGCTTTTGTTACTCTGTTCTGTGTTAACTGTTTTAATTGATATTGTTTTTACCCCAGGTCTTCTGCTCTGTGGTAAAGTGACTTTGGGTTTGAGAAAGGCACTATATCATAAAAATTATTATTATTACTATTATTATTATTATTACTCCCTGCGATGGGCTGGCGACCTGTCCAGGGTGTGTCCCCCCGCCTCGCCTCTAAGTTGACACTAGCACTTCGCGACCCCATTTGGGACAAGCGGCAGATGATGGATGGATGGATGGATTATTATTACACAACGGAATGCTTTTTGGAAATTTTGCATCATTTGAGAATGTCTTCAAATCAGCTGCTGTTTAGACTGTTTATTGATGTGGAATCCCTGGTACATGACAACAAACGTTCCACAAGCTAGCATTTTGGTACGCCACCGTTATACTTTAAGCCTTTTTGGTCAAAAATTAAAATTTGCAGAGTATAATCACACCTCAACTCAAAGACACAAACAATGGTCCAAAACGTTGCTGTTTTGCCCAGATCTTCCAGCTCTACTTTATTCTAAAGTCTACTTTTTAACCATAACCTTTTTTCAGACAAGCTGTGTCCAGCTTACATGGTCTCACATATGAATATAAAGAATACAAGGATCAGTCATTCACAAATCATAAGGCACACTGGTTCTTAATTCTCACTGTGGTGGCACAAGGGAAATTCTGCCTTGGCGATTTGGATATGAAATCAGTTCGTTTCTGAAAGCAGAATGAAAATCAAATTGGTGAATCAAAGCTTGTAGAGTCAGTGCTCTAGATTGGTAGAAAACTACTGGAACCTAATTAAACTCCTTTCACTGCCAAAGGTACCTTTAGTGGGGCTAATGGACTATAGGACAGCAGGTGAGTGTATATGGCGTGACCTGCCTCTACAACAGGATGGACTGCATGTGGGCAAGGAAAAGAAACAAGAGAAGAATAGCGCCATGTGTGTGCAGTGAGACATACATGCAGAGATATTTTCTTGCCAGTTGAGAAGAGAAGCAGATTAAGATGAACATGTAGAGCAGAAGAGTGGCATTACCAGGAGAGCTGCTTTTCTTTTTCTTCTCAAATGCAGATGAAAACCTCAGAGGAAATGGGCTACAAGAGGAAAAGAGGAGTGGACACAAAAGTGCAAGGGGCTCAAGAGCCTATTAGGTCCATTCAGATTATTTTGAGGGACTGAGCCATGCATGTACAAACTTTCCCTCCTGGATGGCATGACAAGGTCTCAGACCTGTGTGTGTGTGTGTGTGTGTATGTGGAGTGTGGTTCAGAAGGTACTTACAATATGGATAGTTCAGCAGTACTATGTCATCCAGACCAATGTAGCCCTTCTGCTCAGCTGAGACTGTAGCTTCAAATATGACCTGTGAACAAATGACAGGAAGCACAAAGACACAAAGGGCACATGTTGCAAGTTGTCAGTAATGCTTTTGCTTTTTTTTTTTTTTTTTCTTTCTCATTTCAAACAGGTTCATTTCATTTAAGCCCCCAACAAAAATGGCTATATGATAACCTTGCATTCATTTTTAGATTCCCTTTGTTCCCAGTCTAAAACAATTCTTATATCTTGACTTTTCATTGAGAATCCAAACTTGATCTCAACTGACCAATTACAGTTCAAATGTACCTCATCATTCAACTACTGACGTGCCCTTTAGTCTCAAACACTAACAAAGCAGCTGTGGCCCATGCCAAGAGAGCAGACTGCTGTCAAGGCAAAAAGACTAATATCTGAGTAGAAGTCCCCTCTTGCTAAGGTTCAGGCAACAAATAAACCAATGGTGAAGAGCACAAGAGGACTACCTGCACTAAAGCCAAAGTGTGTGTGCCGCAGTGTTGCTAATACATCAGAAGTGCCTAATAGGGGATCAACATGCAAGGCCCGGAGCAATGCGTAATGGACTGGGCAGGGCTGGGGCCCCTTTCCAGGCTAATTTATTTTTATTTTTCATTCTTATGTGAGGCTTTTAGAGATGTCCAGCCCATTAACTCTGCCATTTATCAGCAGTGGATGCAGCCCTGCATCGATTGGACTGTTGTTCTTCACAACCCCGCCTTATTATGGTTGCCCACGGGATGATATAAAGAGATACTGTGTGTGTGCGAGAGAGAGAGAGAGAGAGAGAGAGAGAGAGAGAGAGAGAGAGAGAGAGAGAGAGCGAGAGCAATAGAGGAGTGAAGGTGATGAAAGAATTATCCTCATTGCCATCTGGTTAATGAGACAGATAGACAGAAAGAGGAAAAATGAAAAAAATGTCCATGGTTGAAATATCAGGGACTACTGGCTACAATATAGCAATGCAGGTATCTAAAAATATATTCACAAAAATGGGTTATGCAGCCACGATTTATAGCAGTACCAAGGGACTGTTTGGAAAGGTTGAAATTCTCTATAAATATAAAACAATAAACATAGTATACATTAATAGAAATACACTTATATCAAAGCTATTTTATTTAACACAGAATAATAAATATAATAAGAAACGGTATAAACCAGATCTGTATTTCCTATTATTTGAGTTAAGCAGCACCTGAATCCAGTGTTATTAACTATAGCTTTGCAAATGGGTGAGGCTAAACCCTGGAGACTGAATAAAAGGTTTGTTACCAACAGAAACATTTTGACATAGAATGTTTTGATGTTTAAACATTCTACTTAGCTTTAGTATCAATTCTAAGCCCTTTAGAGCCTATTCTGAAAGAGCATGGAAGCATAATTTTTAAGATGGACTCTTATAAAGGGAAAGATATTATATAAAATATATATATAAAAGCTAGAAACGAAGAACAGAGGTTGAAAAGCAGCAAAATAAAATCTCTTTACAGCGTAGTGGAGGGTGGAGCAAAACTTAACGTTGTTACATTAATACTGACAGTCACTGTAAGTCAGATAGCATCTTTAATATTTGATAAGAAGCTACTTTTTTTCATCTTCAGCAATCTTTA